>UESW01001914.1:32924-55811 GCA_900491605.1 Calamus simplicifolius
GAACTCGAGACGCGGGCCAGCGAGTTCGAGGAGCAAAATTCATCTTGCAGGCCCAAGTGACCGAGGCTGAGAAGCAGGCTGCTGAGGCCAAGATGCAGCTCGCCATACTTAAGGGAGGCAGGACGCTATTGGCGTTGACGCCTTCCAACTCGGGATGGAAGAATGCAAACAGAGGATATTCAGTGAGCACCCGGAATGGGATCTTTCTTTCCTGAATACCGAAACTCCTGACGATGAATCTGAAGAAGAAGAGGAAGACGAATACATTGACGTCTCGACCGATCCTGGCGCTGTCCCTGGGTCCCAGTGCGCAGCTTCTGAGGGGCGGTCGCAAACTGCCGCCGAGGGGGCAAAAATATTGGAGAAGGGCGAATCTAGTCATGCTTCTGTGGATGTGACCGAAGACTCTTCTAGAGCTGACGCGGTTCCGGCCCTTAGGAGCCATTCTTGTATCTTGTTTTTTAGAAGTCTGTCTGACGTTTCTTAATAAGAGAATTTCCTGTTTTCGCTTAAGTGCTTTTCTCGCGTGGCCTCGTTGTCGTCTAGTCTCGCCTTAATCGCGAGCGACTTATGGCTCACTGATGCTCTTAGGTCCTTATTCCGAGATTAGGGAAACGTACTGGCTTGGGCCGACGGCGAAGTAGTAGGTCGGTTAGGACCGACAAGCAAAGTGGGTCGGCTGGGGCCGGAGAAAGGTAGGTCGGCTGGGGCCGACAAGCAAAATAGGTCGGTTGGGGCCGACAAGAAAAGTAGGTCGGCTGGGGCCGATAAGCAAAATAGGTCGGTTGGGGCCGACAAGCGAAATAGGTCGGCTGGGGCCGACGAGCAAAATAGGTCGGCTGGGGCCGACGAGCAAAATAGGTCGGCTGGGGCCGACAAGCAAAATAGGTCGGCTGGGGCCGACGAGCAAAATAGGTCGGCTGGGGCCGACAAGCGAAATAGGTCTTCGCTCTCTGCTATTCTGCCAACGCCCTGCTGTTCCGCAGATGATTCGGTTTTTATTTCACTAGAATTGATGATACGGCGCAGTGGGGGGCATAAAGCTGCATCAGAGCTTTCCGGAAGGTGTTCTTTTCCCATGCAGGTCATTTCGACGTGCCGCGCACGCAACCGTTTACCATTGGAGAACGTCATTTTCTCAGGACGATATTCTGAACCTGCCAGTTTCCGTAATGCCAGTGGGCGATCCTCCTCATTTAATGATCGTGATTCGGGATCAAAAGGAGATCATCGCATGCGTCTCGATTTAGGTGATGGGCTCGGCGCGCAACGGGACGTTGCGCCTATGCTGAGGGGCCACGTGGAGGCGTGGGCCGGACGTTTTGGATCTCGGGGCTTACAGCTTGGGTGGTTTTTCCGGTTCGTTTCTGCCTATAAAAGGGGAAAAGAGGGGTCATGTTTGGTTATCCCCAAAGTGTCTTTCCCATCAGGGCTTCCACTATGCTTATTTCTCTGCTGTTGCGAGTGGGAGGACCGAGCTTTCCTCTCATAGGCTCCCTGCCACCGGATAGCTGGGGTGACGGGGGAGCCGCCGAAGAATGGCTCACCCTTAGGGGATGAGTCCCGGAGATCATATGGAGAGCGCACAGGGAGGGCGCAGAGATCACACGGAGAGCGCACAATAACTCTTCCAGTGTGGCCTTTGCGGTTCCCCTTCGGAGACGCATGGCAGGAAGTGCACGTGGGCCCCCCATGACTCGCTTGAACTTCTCCTCCTTCCCCGATTCGGATTCCTAGGCTCAGCCGCCTGGGGGATCTTTTACCACACGGGAAGGGGGTGAAGGTGTGCCGCCCGCCGACTCTTTGTCCTTGAGACTTGGCGAGGCGCGGCGGTACACACTCGGTTTGGGAGAGCGTTCTGACGCCAGGGTCCGCTGGCCTCCAACCTGCTCGTCGAGGGGTCCCTCGGTTGGGTGGTCTGGGATGGCCATCCAGATATCTCGGTTGGGTCACCGAGATATCGTTATTGACCGAAGCCAGTCGCAACTATTGGTCCATGTCGTCCGGCTGTTATCAGCTCGAACTGATGGGATGCGACTTATCCGGTTCGGCGGTCGGATGCTGGAGCATCACAGTTGCCCAGGTCTGCTTTGGAGCAGTTGCCCGAGTTTTGTATTTGTTTTTATTTTATGCATTTCAATGCTCTTGTAACGCCTGTGAGGCATTTGTAACTGATCTTGATTGGCAATAAAGAGAGTTCTGTTTTGTTTCTCAATCTCTATCTTTTTCGTGCCGAGCTTGCTGTCATTGTTGTTTGTGGGGTACAAAGGCGTCCCGCTTGTCCTTAGACGAGGATCCCACGCTGTCCGAACTAATCGAGGTCCGCGAGCGACGGTTCAGAGATCATTCGGCGAAGCATGCTCCTTACTTTGGTTCGAAGCTTGGTATTTTTGTGCTTCGCTCTTACCGGAGGTCGAATTATCGCGGGTCGGCTTTGGCCGAAGTTCAGGGAATCTGTACTTTTTCCCGTCATGGTTCAGGGAACCTGTTGCTTGACCCAACCGAGGTTCGGAGAGTTTTTTACTTGGCCCTGCCAAGGTTCGGAGAATTTGTTGCTCGGCCCAGCCGAGGTTCGGAGAATATTTTACTTGGCCCTGCCAAGGTTCGGAGAATTGGTTGCTCGGCCCGGCCGAGGTTCGGAGATTTGGTTTCGAAGGAACAACTTAGTGGTCACTGTGAGCCACAGCGTCAGGCCCACGTGGCGCTTGGTAAGGGGCGCCAGGGCGGAACGAGCGGTATATTGTCACGCTTTTTTATTGGTGACGCTACTCTTCCCGAGGGGACAGGTCATTGGCCGAATGTTGGACTCCTTCCCTCTGCGCTTCCCGAGGAAGAGGCCAGCTTTAAGAGGCTCGGGGAAGCGCTGAAAGCATTTATTGCGAGGGCCGACAGATCGGAAAGTGTTCTGCTTGGGGGAATTTCCGAACAGTCTGTTCGCGCTTACCGATCTCGCTCGGGATAGGGCGCGACACATTGGATTCTGCAGGCATTGAAATGACGAGACGTGGCAAGCTCTCATGGGTCGGTAGTTACGGCGTGACCGATTGAGATACCTGCCCAGCGAGTATAAATATGGCCGAGGGATATCGGTCTCAGCCATCCTTCGGTTTAAATTCCGAAACAATGGCCTATCCAGGGCGATCATCAGGCGAGCTACGTACCTCGCTCAACGGCCTGCTGCGCTCGGAGAGGGGGCGCCTCAGCATCACCGTCGATGGTTTAGGACTGGCGTCGACCCTTGCGAGCAATCAGCAGCTCGTGAGGGTCGTCGAAGAGTACATGGATGTGGCCACAAAGGAGGCTGAGGCCCTGCGCCGGGTGGCGGACCGGCAAAGAGAGGAGATCGCGTCCCTTCGTCAGCAAGTGGCCGACCTCACGGAGCGCCTGGAGGGCCTGCTAGCCTCCGGGAGCGACTCCGAACCATGATCCGGGGCCTCTGTTTATCTTTTGTTTTTTGTCTATGTTTTTCTGTCTCTTTGTAATCCCCTTTTTTTTAAATGAAAATGGATCTGCTTTGGAAATCCTCTTCTTCTCCGAGAATTATAGCCTTGATCCGCGTGATAAATTAGGGTGTTGGCGTGGGCCCATCGTTTTGTACGTTGATATAGACGCTTTGAACGACGGGTTATAGGGGCGTTACCCAAAGATTTTTAGCAGCAGAGGGGAATCTCCTAGCTCTGCTCGGGGCTTTTGGCCGATTACGCGGGGCTTAATGGCCCCTTAAAGGGTTTTGCCAATGGTGGCTTCTTTTTTGTGCGTCGACGGTTTTAGCGTGCTCGTTTTCAAACCGGACGAAGTTATTTGGGGACTATTTGGAAGTCACCTGGCTTTAATCTCAGCCCGAATGATTTTTGGCTCTGTCAACTCGTTGCCCGGCTCGGCCGAGGTTCGGAGGACACTTTACTTGGCCCTGCCAAGGTTCGGAGAATTTGTTGCTCGGCCCAGCCGAGGTTCGGAGAATATTTTACTTGGTCCTGCCAAGGTTCGGAGAATTTGTTGCTCGGCCCAGCCGAGGTTCGGAGAATATTTTACTTGGCCCTATCAAGGTTGAGAATTTGTTGCTCGGCCCAGCCGAGGTTCGGAGAATATTTTACTTGGCCCTGCCAAGGTTCGGAGAATTTGTTGCTCGGCCCAGCCGAGGTTCGGAGAATATTTTACTTGGCCCTGCCAAGGTTCGAGAATTTGTTGCTCGGCCCAGCCGAGGTTCGGAGAATATTTTACTTGGCCCTCCAAGGTTCGGAGAATTTGTTGCGGCCCAGCCGAGGTTCGGAGAATACTTTACTTAGCCCTGCCAAGGTTCGGAGAATTTGTTGCTCGGCCCAGCCGAGGTTCGGAGAATATTTTACTTGGTCCTGCCAAGGTTCGGAGAATTTGTTGCTCGGCCCAGCCGAGGTTCGGAGAATATTTTACTTGGCCCTATCAAGGTTCGAAGAATTTGTTGCTCGGCCCAGCCGAGGTTCGGAGAATATTTTACTTGGCCCTGCCAAGGTTCGAGAATTTGTTGCTCGGCCCAGCCGAGGTTCGGAGAATATTTTACTTGGCCCTGCCAAGGTTCGGAGAATTTGTTGCTCGGCCCAGCCGAGGTTCGGAGAATATTTTACTTGGCCCTGCCAAGGTTCGGAGAATTTGTTGCTCGGCCCAGCCGAGGTTGGAGAATAACTTGGCCCTGCCAAGGTTCGAGAATTCCTATTCAAGCAGATAACTCGGTTGTACCGAGGATTGGTAAGCAGTATCTGTTTCTTCTTGCAATTTATGGTAATGCAGTGCATAACGATTCACACAGCAGGTTGCAAAGAAATAGATAACTGGGAATGCATAGTGAGGCATATGAAGATGAATTCAGAGAGGACATACCCTATTGATAATATTTACGAAGGTTGTCCGAGTTCCATTCGGGGAATGGACTTCCCATCCAGATCCTACAGCTTGTAGGTTCCCGTCCAATAATCTCCGCTACTTGGTATGGGCCCTCCCAGTTTGGCGCCAGCTTTCCTTGCTCCAGCGGTTTGGAAACAGAGGCCTTTCGGAGGACAAGGTCGCCAGGCAGGAAGGCTTTTCCCTTGACCCTGGAGGCATGGTACCGGGCCACCCTCGTTGATAAGCAGCCGTTCTGATCCGGGCCTTCTCTCTGATCTCCTCTACTAAGTCGAGGTTGGTGCGGAGCTGTTCGTTGCTAGCTTCCTCTGAGTAACTATCCACCCGCAATGATGTGAGGCCTACTTCCACGGGTATAACGGCTTCTGTGCCAAAAGCCATTTGGAATGGGGTTTCGCCCATCGGGATTCTCGGGGTGGTGCGGTAGGCCCATAAGACATGATGCAGCTCATCCGCCCACCTACCTTGGGCTCTGGAGAGGCGAGCTTTGATTCCCTGGAGGAGGGTCCTGTTGGTCACTTGGCCGCTCCATTGGCTTGTGGGTGCCCGACCGAAGTAAGGTGGTGACGGATTCCGTGCTCCTCACAAAACTGGCAGAATTTGGAGTTGTCAAACTGCTTACCGTTATCGGTGATTATAGTGTGGGGGAGGCCGAACCGGCAAATGATGGACCTCCAAACGAAGTCTCTGGCCCGCGCCTCGGTAATTTGTGCAACTGCTTCTGCCTCGACCCATTTGGTGAAGTAGTCGATGGAGATGAATAGGAATTTCCGCTGTCCCGTGGCAAGCGGAATGGGCCGAGGATGTCCACCCCATTTGGCAAAGGGCCAAGCGGAGGATATAGAAACTAGCTCGGCGGAAGGGAGTCTTTGGATGCTTGAATGTCTCTGGCAGGGGTCGCAGGCTGGACCAGATCGTCCGCGTCTCTTTGCATGGTCTGCCAGTAATAGCCTTGTCGCAGCACTTTGTGGCAGAGGGACCGGCTTCCCAAATGGTTGCCGCAAATCCTTCATGTACCTCACGTAGAGCATAGTCCGCTTCGGATGGGGAAGGCATCTAACAGCGGCATGGAAAAAGACCGTTTGTAAAGCTGGTCACCGATCAACACGTAATGAATGGCCTGCAGTTTCAGCTTTCTAGCCTCTCTTCGGTCGGACGGAAGCGACCCTTCTTTGAGATATTTGAGGATAGGGTCGAACCAGGATGGTTCGGCCTCAACTTGCATTACTCGGTCGGCTTCCTGTGATGCTCGGCTTTTCCAGAGTCTCCAGGTGGAACTTCTGTTCGGCATCCATCGTCTCCGCGGTTGCCAATCGGGAGAGTAGGTCGGTGCGGGCATTCTCAGATCTGGAATCTGAATGATTTCAAATTCAGCAAAGTGGGGAAGCTGGCTATGCACCTCCTGGAGATATCGAATCATGTTCGGCTCCCGGGCTTCAAACTCTCCCCGAACATGGCCGGCTACCTGCTGAGAGTCGGTGAAGGCATTAAGCTTTTCCACCTCAGATTGCGGGCGATCCGGAGACCGCTAATAGGGCTTCGTACTCAGCTTCGTTGTTGGAAGCCGGGAAGGAGAATCAGACGCCATATTCGAAGGTCATCCCCTAGGACTGGTAAGAACTAGACCCGCGCTGGAGTGACGGGCATTGGATGACCGGTCAACGTGGAGGAGCCACCGGGCTCCAGACTTTGGCTCTTCAAGGGAGTTTGGGGTAGAGCCGTCCTCCGGGATTGTACACTCGAGGAGAAGTCGGCTAGCACCTGGGCTTTGATGGCTGGACGAGGCTGAAAATGTATGTCATGCTCGCTTAGCTCGACAGCCCATTTTGTCATTCTCCCCGATGTCTCGGGATGGTGGACTACCGCCTTGATGGGTTGGTCAGTCAGGACCGTCACGAATGTGCTTGGAAGTATGGCCGCAGCCTTCGAACTGAGGTGATTAAGGCCAGCACCATCTTTTCAATCCTGCTGTACCTGTCTCTGCATCGCGGAGCAGCCTGCTCACATAGTATATCGGCTTCTGGACTTTGCTTTCTTCTTTGACTAGCACCAACAAACCGCACCCTCTGAAACGGCCAGGTACAAGAATAGGGTTTCTCCCGGGGCTGGACTACTGAGGAGTGGGGGCGAGCCGAGGTACTTTTTGAGATCTTGAAATGACTTTTGGCATTCGGGAGTCCACTGGAAGTTTTTGGCCGATCAGAGAGTTTTGAAGAAGGGGAGGCATCTCTCGGCCGACCGCGCCACAAAGCGGTTAAGGGCGCTATCCTCCCGGTTAAGTGCTGGACCTCTTTAACAGATGCTGGGGGAGCCATTTGTTGGATAGCTTGAATCTTCTGGGGGTTAGCCTCGATACCCCGCTGGGAGACCATGAAGCCAAGGAATTTCTGGAATTGATGCCGAAGGCACACTTGGTCGGGTTGAGTTTCATCCCATATTTGCGTAGTGTTGAAAAGCTCTCCGAGAGGTCTCGACATGCCGCGGTGCTTCCTTCTCTTGACCAGCTTGTCGTTCACATACACCTCCATGTTCCGGCCAATTTGCTCCTTGAACACCTTTTAACCAGCCTCTGGTAGGTTGCCCCTGCATTCTTAAGACCAAAAGGCATAACACGGTAACAGTAGGTACCTCGGTCGGTTATGAAGGCGGTCTTTTCTTCATCCTCAGGGGCCATTCGGATCTGATTATATCCCGAATAGGTGTCCATGAATGACAGCATTTGGTGGCCTGAGGTGGCATCCACGAGCTGGTCGATCCGAGGAAGGGGGAAGCTGTCCTTCAGGCAGGCTTTGTTGAGGTCGGTGAAGTCGATGCAGATCCTCCACTTGCCGTTCGATTTTTTCACCATGACGACATTTGATAGCCAGCTGGATAATTTACCTCTCGGACAAAATTGGCCTGATGAGCTTATCGACCTCATCTTCGATGGCCTTTTGCCGCTCTGGGGCGAAGCTCCTCTTCTTCTGCTTAACGGGCCTGTGCATCTCGTCCACGTTGAGACGATGGATGAGAACCTCGGGGCTGATCCCCGGCATGTTGGAGGCGGACCAGGCGAAGATGTCAGCGTTACTCCGGAGGAATCTGATTAATCTATGCCGAGGCTCTCCTTCTAGCAATGACCCAATTTTTACGGTTCGGTCGGGCTGAGCTTCGTTCAATGGCACCTCCTCCAATTCCTTTGCCGGTTCTCCCCGCTGTTCGGCAAAGTCCTCGCGAGCATCTAGCCCGTCAACCTCCGGCATTCTAGACTGAAGGCTCGTAACAAAGCATTCCAAGCCATGGCTTGACTTCCCCGAACCACTCCAACTCCTCGCTCGGTGGGGAACTTCATAGACAGATGGGATGGAGACAACTGCCTTGAGGGACATTAGACCGGGCCTACCGAATATGGCGTTGTATGGGGATCTGAGGTCGGTCACTAGGAAGTCTGTCTGTACAATAGTCATAAGGGGCCAGGTTCCCGCGCGGACCGTCAGGGTGACGACCCCTTCGGGACAATGATGTCGCCTGTGAATCCCATCAAGGTGGAATTCACGGCTGAAGGTTTTCCATGAGCAATTTTATCCTGGCAAACACACCGAGGTACAAAACATTTACCGAGCTTCCACTATCAACGAGGATTGACTTACATCATAATTGTTCAAATTAAGGGATACAACTAGTGCGTCATCGTGGGGAGTTGTATCCCCAGAAGATTATCGTCGGAGAAGGAGAGCTCGCCTGTCCTTGCCTTTTTTGGCACCGATTCTTCACCGCCGCCCCTGGGGCTCAATCCGCCGGCCTCTTCAATCATGTTGATGCGGCCGATCACGGGCAGATTGGGTGGAGGAGGAGGTTGTTGGAGCTCGGGCTGGCGGTCACCTCCTCGTGGTGGCTCGGCGCTCTCCTAAACTGATCCAGTCGTCCCCATCGGATCAGCCTCTCAATCTCATTCTTAGCTGCCAGCATTCTTCAGTGTCATGACCGTGCTCCCTATGGTAGCGGCAGTACTTGGCGGGATCTCTTCGGGTCGGGTTCCCTCGGAGAGGCACTGGCCGGGGGAGCTGGCGCTCTATTTCCATGAGGATTTGTGCCCGGGGAACGGTCAGTGGTGTGTAATGATCGAATCGCCTGGGAGGACTCCGGGAGCGATTCCTTGGTGGCAGCGGGGGGACTCTTTGGCGGCGAGGCGGACTTGGTCGCCGGGCGGGACAGTGTCTATCGGGGACTTTAGGCTCCTTCTTCTTTGCTTGCTCAGCGCGGGCGACTCTCCGCGATTCCTCGACCCTAGCATACTTGTCGCAAGGGCCATCATATCAGAGAGACATGGGGGGTAGCTGACCTCCATAGCCAGGTAGAAGTCGCTCTCCTTCGAGACTCTCCCCGCCAGGGCGGACATAGCCACCTCATGATTAAGGTGGTCCACCTCTAACATGACCTTGTTGAAATGGCCAAGGTAATTCCTCAAGGACTCCCCCTCTCTCTGCTTGACTTCAGAGAGGGAGTCGGATCTTCGTCGGTGGCGGCGACTGCTGACGAATTGGCAATAAAAGGCGGCTCAGCTCGTCGAATGAATCGATGGAACCTGGCTTCAAGGCATTGAACCAGGTTCGGGCGGATCCTCTGAGGGTGGATGGAAAGGCATGGCAGAGGACCGCATCAGATGCTCCGTGGAACATCATTATTGATCGGAAGCTACTGAAATGGTCATCCGGGTCAGTGGAGCCGTGATAGGGTTCGACGGCTAGTAGCTTGACATGGGAGGGAATCACTTCCTCCATGATCCCCTTAGAGAAAGGGATGCCCTGTTACTTTGGGCTGGGGCGGATGGGCTGCTTGGCGGCGTTCAGCTCCTGACGCATCTCCTGGATCTGACGACGGATCTCCTCTTCGCCGGTCAGGGGAGGAGCTGGGCGTGAGAATCGCAAGGATGGCGTTGAATCATGGCGAGATGTCACTGGGGAGAGGGATCGGGCTCACCGAGATCTGGGAGGATCTCTATCATAACCGCCTCGTGGGACTGGTTTGTCCCCTCTGGGCCAGTGTGGAGGATCCGCGGATTCATGCGGATCAGAGGAGGAGGCTACCAGCGAAGAAGGAATCGCCGCCTCCTTCTGAGGATGCGAAGAGGAGGAGCTGCAAGGCACTCTTGAACCAGGTGGGTAAGGGCCTGGACTTGTTGAACCAGTGTAACAAACTGGTCCTGGGTCACCGAGATGGCAGGCAGTGACGGGGTTTCGACCGTGGAGGTTGCGGCGCTATACCGCCAGTCGGATCAGGCCTCTGTGAAGCGACCTAATCTTGGGCTTCAGAAGTTGCTTTCCTTCGGTTGGCCATTGAAGAGGTTCTTCTCTGGATTTAGATCCTTGTCTCCTTTCTTCAAGTTTTGATGGGACTTGAGACCCTTCCTCTAGCACCAATCTGTTGCCGCCGGGATCCGTCCTCCGACTCGGACGTGGTCGATCTTCAGGAAGAGGGGGGCGGACCTGCACAAAAAGTCCACACGCGGGAGGCGCTGGGGGTGGCCCTCCGCGGAAGACCCTCCGACGCTCAAGTCAGTGGAGAAGAAATCGACAATCAACCAGACAATGGGGAGGTGGATCTCTCCGGGAGGCCTCTTCGGGGGCGGCCAATCGGAAGCGCCAGAGGGCAAGAGTGCCGACGAGCTGCCGGAGAGAGCAGTGAGGAGTGTGTAAAAGATGTGTACCTGAGGGAATCTGCGAGTCTAATATTTATAGACTGTCACCTGGATCTTGAGCGTCTTCTGGAAGGTTCAGAGGTTGTTGCCATATGGAGGCGGACAGAATCAGGCCGTTGCGGGGCCGTTAGAATCCGTATCCCGTTTGTTAAGAGATCGGCTGGGAGAGCTCCTTGATGTCTCGAGATCTGGTTGAGTAGACCTGGGGCGGTTATGATAGGTTTTAGGCCACGCCTCAACATGATTCCTTGTCTAGGATGTCGTTCTGGTAAGACTGGGCTCTCCGCATCAGGTTCCGTGAAGGTAGGTGTTAGGTTGTGGATCGCTTGATGAAGCTGAGCTACGGAAGCTCGGGAGAGCCGAGCTATAGAAGCCTGGAAGGGCCGAGCTACGGAAGCCCGGAAGGGCCGAGCTACGGGAGTCCGGAGGAGGCCGAGCTATGGGAGCCCGGAAGGGCCGAGCTACGGAAGCCCGGAAGGGCCGAGCTACGGAAGCTCGGGAGAGCTGAGCTATAGAAGCCCGGAAGGGCCGAGCTACGGAAGCTCGGGAAAGCCGAGCTATAGAAGCCCGAAAGGGGCCAAGCTACGGAAGCTCGGGAGAGCCGAGCTATAGAAGCCCAGAAGGGGCCGAGCTATGGGAGCCCGGAAGGGAACAGGTCGGCCTTAGCCGCCTCGCACGAATATTGATGCAATGATGATTTTACCCCTCAACAAAAGTCGTCATACTAACTGAACTCCTTGTATCTTCTCCTTTCTGCACCGTCGTTCTTCATCAAGCATTCTTTCCCTTGCCATCGCTGACCGCCTTTCCATACATTTCGACCTCTCTCCCCCTCTCAGTACTCTTCCGGTGATGGCTCTCTCCCCCCACCTGCAGACCCGCCAGACTCGCCCAAACGGCACCATCTGCCCACCATGTCGAGTCCATCTGGCGCTCGCCAACATCGTCGCCTCTTGTAATCAAGAGAGACTGATCCGCAGCACAATATGCTTCCTCGATGTCTTTTTTTCGACTGTAACGTGCTTCCTCGATGTTCTTTTTTGGACTGTGACTTGCTTCTTCCTCGATGTCATTGTGAACCACCAGCTGGTTAATGCTTTCATTCTCGCGATCATGATCGGTAACTCCGGTTCTTGAAGCGTCGTCTGTCAGCTCCCTGAGGCGGCGAAGAGCCACTGCGAGGGCCGCGCACGTTATGGAGAACAATAGGACGGAGTGCTTGCTGCTGAAGATGAAGCAAAAGGGAGGGGGATGCAGGAAATTGCCCAAGAACCGGCTCAATGCGCCGCTCATCAAGCAGAGCAGCCCGAACGCGAACATCGCCGCCGCCACTCCCGCGGCCACGCTAATGACGGTCTCCTCACCGCATCTGGAAGTGACGGACTCTTCGACGTCGTCGTCGGGCTGGGGTTCCAGCATCTGTGGATGTCGCGCAGCTGAGACGGTGATGGCCTTTGCTTCTTCTTTCCTCATTCGACTTTGTGCTGCATGCATGCATGAAAAAGAAACGAAAGAAGAGAAAGAGGGATGTTGAGAATATAGGGTGGCCAAGAGGTAGGGAGGTGTGTTGGGAATTTAAAGATTTCAAGAAACTACGTACAGTGCTTGCTTGGATGGGACCTCGATCGATCTGGGGCTCTCCTTCCCGTTCTCTTAATTTCTTCTCCTTCTTGGCGTCCTTAATTGATGATGGGTCTTCAATTCTATCTAGCGAGGGACTGTCACGCCCCAGACCCAAAAATTTTGGGCTAGGGTGACAACCCGCCGCGTGCCGGCACGCAAGGCGTCCCGAAACATGACACTGAATTCAAGAAAAGCAACAACCTATATATATCATTCAAGTCCATGTCTTTCATACAATCCATAACTAAAGATTTGGGCTACAAGCCCTACACATAAGCATTACTGGGGTTACATCAACATATGAATCCACAAAATAGAAGCTCCAACGAACCTATGGTTCCTACACATAAATACACGGGTATAGCAATAAAAAATCTATATTTTATTTGAGTTGAGGTCCATCACTCCAACATGTTATTCTCAAATCTCATGGTCCTGTAGCAAAAACATTATAATATTTTGTGAGATTACACTCAGTAAGTAACCATGTTATGCAGTCCAATCATAGCATAGCAATCAATAAGCATATAAATGATCTGCATGCATAAACATTTCACAAATACTCAAACATGCAATGTAAGTAAACCCATCATTGTTATATTATATCATATGTGTCCCACGGCCCTGCAATGCCCCATAACAAAGGAGAGCCGCGGCGGCACATATAAATAATTCAATCATTTGCACTCATCATTGTTGTATTATATCATAGCAAATTATCAGTGCATATAAAGCATTACACAATACTCAAACATCATTGCTATATTATCATATGTGTCCCACAGCCCTGCAATGCCCCATAACAAAGGAGAGTCGTGGCGGCACATATTGATATAATTCATTCTTTTGCATTCACAATCACTCCATTATGCGATGTAAGTATTATATCATGCGTGTCCCACGGTCCTGCAATGCCTCATCTGAGCACATCCTCTAGATGTGTATGGCCATAGCAAAGGAGAACCGCGGCGGCACTTATGAATATATACTAATCATTTGCATCCATAACCGTTCAATTATACTATATAGGTAAACCCACTGTTTATACTCTCAATGGTAACTGTAAATGTGACCCACGGCCTGCGATATCTCAATAGTGTACCAGCCAGCATTCCCTTAAAGCATCCCCCTACTGAAAGGTCAAGATACCAGGGTCACGCCAATAATGTATCAACAAGCATTCCCTTAAAGCATCCCCCCTACCGAAAGGTCGAGATACCAGGGTCACGCCAATAATGTACCAACAAGCATTCCCTAGAAGTATCCCCCCTACTAATAGGTCGAGATACCAGGGTCACGCCAATAATGTACCAACAAGCATTCCCTAGAAGTATCCCCCCTACTGAAAGGGTCAAGATACCAGGGTCACGCCAATAATGTACCAACAAGCATTCCCTAGAAGTACCCCCCCTACTGAAAGGGTCAAGATACCAGGGTCACGCCAATAATGTACCAACAAGCATTCCCTAGAAGTATCCCCCCTACTGAAAGGGTCAAGATACCAGGGTCACGCCATGTCGAAATCCACCAGAACACGTCCTCTAGACGTGTGTGTGGTATGACAGGATAAAGGAGAACCGCGGCGACACATAACAGTACCTCACATCACATGCACTCATCATGTCAATAACAACTCAATATTGCATAAACAGTGGATTATACCTACTGAACAATTACATATAATATATCACATCAATATCATAATAATTGAATCTCTCATGCATAATACCTGCATCTCTCATGCATAGCAACTGCATCTCTCATGCATAGCAACTGCATCTGTTCTCTCATGCATAGCAACTGCATCTCTTATGCATAGCAACTGCATCTCTCATGCATAGCAACAGCATAGCAACAACATCTCACATGCATAGCAACAGCATCTCACATGCATAATAACTGCATCTCGCATGCATAGCATCCACACATGAAATCATAGTATTCAGCATCTCACATGCATAATAACTGCATCTCACATGCATAGCATCCACACATGAAATCATAGTATTCATCTACTTACACAATTAGCCAATAACAATTCACAATTTAACTACGCATATCCTGAAATAACTTATTTAATAACTGATAACTGGCTTACTTACCTTCGCACGCAATTCAACAGATATATCAGCTAATCAGATGTCGGGATACCTACAGGATCATTTTACCCAATTAAATGATTAAAATCTGGATAATGAAATGATTCCTAAGACTCTACCAATCCATGGGCCCAACTTCGGACTCGAATATCTCTCACCATACTCACTCAAATGGGGAAGTAAAAATACCCCAAGAAACTAGAATTCATCCAGATTCTAGCCATATAAAAATTATGCTAATCTCGGCCCGTTACAGGGCCCAAAAATCAGCCCAAACATCAGCTCTCAGCACGGCCCAAAAGGCCTGAACCGGCCGGCCCAGCCGGCCCGGCTCAGCCTTATCTTCCTCCCGATCCCCTGTTTCACCGAACAGGGGACGGGAACATGGCCGGCGGCCGGGACCGCCGCCGGCCAAATTGAGGGCGGCCCGGCCGCCGGTGGCCGGGCCAGAGCCGGCCGCCGCTGCGGCCGGCCGCCAAATCTCCTTTCTCCCCCTCAATTTCTCTCACTCCTTCTAACTCCTCCGCGCGGCATGGAATCGTGCCGGCGGCACGGCCGGCCACCATGGCCGGCCGGACCTCCACGGACGCACGCCCGGTGCCGGTGGAGGCGACAGGCCTAGTCTCGGGCCCGGCGAGGCGGCGAGCACGCCGCCGGGCCCGAACCAACCGGCGAAAGCCAGTTCAGCTTCCGCCACCGCACGAGAGGAGGGCCAATTGGCCCTCCCTCTCCTCTCTCTCTCCACCACCAACCGCCGGACGCCTCCCCCGTGCCGGCGGGGTCGCCGGCCAGGTATCAGGCCCGGCGCGGCGGCGAGCACGCCGCCGGGCCTGAACCAAGGGGATCGGCCGGTTCCTCCTTTCTTCTCTCTCGTGATCTCTCTGTCTCTCTCTCTCTCTCTGGTTCTCTTTCTCTCTCTCTCAGGCTCTTCTCTCTCTCTGGTTCTCTTTCTCTCTCTCATGCTTTCTCTCTCTCTCTCCTCTCTCTCTCTCTCTCTCTGAGAGGCAGGGGATTACCTGATGGAAGCGGACGCCCGGATGATGGAGGGAGTCCCCCCTCCATCATATAAATAATTCCCTACGCAACGCTTCAGCTCAAGGACTCGGAAACCCATCAGATGCGACTCGAGAATCCAAGCGGCATACAGGGACTTAAATGTTATAATAACACCAGGTGCTACCCCAATTAATACAGAGAGTTAACCTCCCCACTATTAAATTTCCGGGGGTTTACATTCTCCCCTCCTTATAAGAATTTCGTCCTCGAAATGATATACATCCAATAGAATATAGAATCCAAATTTCCCTCTCATAATCAATTAAATTTTATTAAAAGTCACGGTCATCTATACTTCATTGATCTTCATAAGTCAATTCTTTCTTAAGTTAAATTGGTTCAAGTTCTAGCACATAACGGGGTTTAAATATACCTCCTCAGTTATAAAGATTTGAAAACACATTGAACACCCCAAAGAGTAATGAAAGCAGTGTTAAGCTATAAGACACTTCCTTCATCTTGATCAAAGTTTCTAATGAACTAATGTTTTGTGACACAAGTCACCTCTAACACAGACCTCATAACATCATTGGTTAGCAAAGCTTCCAATTGATCTTTAACCTGAAATTTTGAATCTTTCTCTTGATCATTAACATAACTCTTCTATTAACTTTGAGCTACAAAAACTGCTTTAATTAATGATACTTTTCATAGCTGTTAAACAAACTCAGTCCAAAACTGTCGCTTTCACATCATCTCAATATGAAGGAAATCTATTCCTTATATCGTAGACAATTGAAAAAATCCATTTGAATATTGGCTTGGTAATCAATAATTAAGTAATTTCATCTCTCATATTATTTAAAGGTCTAAAATTGCTACGAATCATTTCCAACAAGTTTAATGGAGCTAAAACCTCTAGAAGCCCCTTGACCTCAACACTGATCAAGGCTACCAGCTAGGGAGTCCACATAATATTATTGACTTGTGATGGTTCATTCTCAATTCCTATCAAACTTGTAATTCAATTAATATCTTGATAAACTTTAAATTTCAATCTCCCAAAGCATAACTCATGAAATTCCTTGAAAGTCATAATTGTCTCAATGTCATCCAAGTATTTTGCCTAGAGTGTCATTATGCATATGTCCCTAAGATCATAACCTGGGTCTTGTGGGTTATGGGCCCACCACGCTTCCGCTGCGCCACTCTGATGCTGCATGTCCTGCATAGACTGCGCCATACTTGAGAGAGCTTGAAGCATCTCAGACTGGAATCGCTGGTGCTCAGTTCCTACTGGGTTGGCAGGGGCCATACCTCCAGTAGTTCCTTGACCCACCGGCTGATCAGCATAACCGGCCAGAGAGGCCTCCTCATACTGTTGGCTCCTAGTACTGCGGGCCATATCTATTTTCTGTTAAATTAGATGTGGTTAATATCATAAACTAAAATGTCAGGTGTCTCTAAGTATAATGTCATCATAATATGTTCTCTATGTGTTATCATATCAATATGTCAGTGTCCCTAGGGTCAAAACCGTTATCATGTCAATATATCTGTGTCCCTAGGGTCATAACCTAGTGCTCTGATACCATAAAAGCTGTCACGCCCCAGACCCAAAAATTTTGGGCTAGGGTGACAACCCGCCGCGTGCCGGGCACGCAAGGCGTCCCGAAACATGACACTGAATTCAAGAAAAGCAACAACCTATATATCATTCAAGTCCATGTCTTTAATACAATCCATAACTAAAGATTTGGGCTACAAGCCCTACACATAAGCATTACTGGGGTTACATCAACATATGAATCCACAAAATAGAAGCTCCAACGAACCTATGGTTCCTACACATAAATACACTGGTATAGCAATAAAACAAAATCTATATTTATTTGAGTTGAGGTCCATCACTCCAACATGTTATTCTTAAATCTCATGGTCCTGTAGCAAAAAATTATAATATTTTTGTGAGATTACACTCAGTAAGTAAACCATGTTATGCAGTCCAATCATAGCATAGCAATCAATAAGCATATAAATGATCTGCATGCATAAACATTTCACAAATACTCAAACATGCAATGTAAGTAAACCCATCATTGTTATATTATATCATATGTGTCCCACGGCCCTGCAATGCCCCATAACAAAGGAGAGCCGCGGCGGCACATATAAATATAATTCAATCATTTGCACTCATCATTGTTGTATTATATCATAGCAAATTATCAATGCATATAAAGCATTACACATACTCAAACATCATTGCTATATTATATCATATGTGTCCCACAGCCCTGCAATGCCCCATAACAAAGGAGAGTCGTGACGGCACATATTGATATAATTCATTCTTTTGCATTCACAATCACTCCATTATGCGATGTAAGTATTATATCATGCGTGTCCCACGGCCCTGCAATGCCTCATCTGAGCACATCCTCTAGATGTGTATGGCCATAGCAAAGGAGAACCGCGGCGGCACTTATGAATATAATACTAATCATTTGCATCCATAACCGTTCAATTATACTATATAGGTAAACCCACTGTTTATACTCTCAATGGTAACTGTAAATGTGACCCACGGCCCTACGATATCTCAATAGTGTACCAGCCAGCATTCCCTTAAAGCATCCCCCTACTGAAAGGTCAAGATACCAGGGTCACGCCAATAATGTATCAACAAGCATTCCCTTAAAGCATCCCCCCCTACCGAAAGGTCGAGATACCAGGGTCACGCCAATAATGTACCAACAAGCATTCCCTAGAAGTATCCCCCCCTACTAATAGGTCGAGATACCAGGGTCACGCCAATAATGTACCAACAAGCATTCCCTAGAAGTATCCCCCCTACTGAAAGGGTCAAGATACCAGGGTCACGCCAATAATGTACCAACAAGCATTCCCTAGAAGTACCCCCCCTACTGAAAGGGTCAAGATACCAGGGTCACGCCAATAATGTACCAACAAGCATTCCCTAGAAGTATCCCCCCTACTGAAATGGTCAAGATACCAGGGTCACGCCAATAATGTACCAACAAGCATTCCCTAGAAGTATCCCCCTACTGAAAGGGTCAAGATACCAGGGTCATGCCATGTCGAAATCCACCAGAACACGTCCTCTAGACGTGTGTGTGGTATGATAGGATAAAGGAGAACCGCGGCGACACATAACAGTACCTCACATCACATGCACTCATGTCAATAACAACTCAATATTGCATAAACAGTGGATTATACCTACTGAACAATTACATATAATATATCACATCAATATCATAATAACTGCATCTCTCATGCATAATAACTGCATCTCTCATGCATAGCAACTGCATCTCTCATGCATAGCAACTGCATCTCTCATGCATAGCAACAGCATCTGTTCTCTCATGCATAGCAACTGCATCTCTTATGCATAGCAACTGCATCTCTCATGCATAGCAACAGCATCTCACATGCATAGCAACAGCATCTCACATGCATAATAACTGCATCTCGCATGCATAGCATCCACACATGAAATCATAGTATTCAGCATCTCACATGCATAATAACTGCATCTCACATGCATAGCATCCACACATGAAATCATAGTATTCATCTACTTACACAATTAGCCAATAACAATTCACAATTTAACTACGCATATCCTGAAATAACTTATTTAATAAACTGATAACTGGCTTACTTACCTTCGTACGCAATTCAACAGATATATCAGCTAATCAGATGTCGGGATACCTACAGGATCATTTTACCCAATTAAATGATTAAAATCTGGATAATGAAATGATTCCTAAGACTCTACCCTAACCAATCCACGGGCCCAACTTCGGACTCGAATATCTCTCACCATACTCACTCAAATGGGGAAGTAAAAATACCCCAAGAAACTAGAATTCACCCAGATTCTAGCCATATAAAATTATGCTAATCCCGGCCCGTTACAGGGTCCAAAAATCAGCCCAAACATCAGCTCTCAGCACGGCCCAAAAGGCCTGAACCGGCCGGCCCAGCCGGCCCGGTTCAGCCTTATCTTCCTCCCGATCCCCTGTTTCACTGAACAGGGGACGGGAACATGGCCGGCGGCCGGGGCCGCCGCCGGCCAAATTGAGGGCGGCCCGGCCGCCGGTGGCCGGGCCAGAGCCGGCCGCCGCTGCGGCCGGCCGCCAAATCTCCTTTCTCCCCCTCAATTTCTCTCACTCCTTCTAACTCCTCCGCGCGGCACAGAATCGTGCCAGCGGCACGGCCGGCCACCATGGCCGGCCGGACCTCCACCGGACGCACGCCCGGCGCCGGTGGAGGCGACAGGCCTAGTCTCGGGCCCGGCGAGGCGGCGAGCACGCCGCCGGGCCTGAACCAACCGGCGAAAGCCGGTTCGGCTTCCGCCACCGCGCGAGAGGAGGGCCAATTGGCCCTCCCTCTCCTCTCTCTCTCCACCACCAACCCGCCGAACGCCTCCCCCGGCACCGGCGGGGTCGCCGGCCAGGTATCAGGCCCGGTGCGGCGGCGAGCACGCCGCCGGGCCTAAAACAAGGGGATCGGCCGGTTCCTCCTTTCTTCTCTCTCGTGATCTCTCTGTCTCTCTCTCTCTCTGGTTCTCTTTCTCTCTCTCTCAGGCTCTTTCTCTCTCTCTGGTTCTCTTTCTCTCTCTCATGCTTTCTCTCTCTCTCTCTGAGAGGCAGGGGATTACCTGATGGAAGCGGATGCCCGGATGATGGAGGGAGTCCCTCCTCCATCATATAAATAATTCCCTACGCAACGCTTCAGCTCAAGGACTCGGAAACCCATCAGACGTGACTCGAGAATCCAAGCGGCATACAGGGACTTAAATGTTATAATAACACCAGGTGCTACCCCAATTAATACGAGAGTTAACCCTCCCCACTATTAAATTTCCGGGGGTTTACAGGGACAAAAGAAGGGGAGTCAGTTTTGGGCGAGAAAAGAATGAAGGGAAAAGAAAGTAACTGGAGAAGTTCTTGGAGACGAGGGATCGGAGGAGTGAGTGGAGATCAGATGACCTTCTCTCTGATGTTCGGAACGGAGGAGGGAAGATGCGCGGATCAAGGGGAAGCAGTGCGTTCGCCGTAGCGATGGGTCGATCTGTCGTTGAGGTGGCGTCCCTTAAATCGTCGTTTTAGAAGATCAAATGAGTCTTACTTATGCCCTCGAGGATCTGGCGTGCCTTCGAGCCGTCCGTCCCGGGTGCTACAGTGCCCAGCCATTGGATCAAACTCCAATACCTATCCATGCCACGATGGCGCGACTACGTTAGGGATGGGGTTTCTGTTTCTCTCTCCATATATAATTCGGATCTGCGTTCGGTGAGGCGGGTCTCTCTGTGCCTATCTTCAATTGGATCTATTTTGGCCCTTAATTAGGCCTGAGTTAAATTTATATACTTTGAATTTTTATAAAGTATATAAGGATAACCATCAAATTTATTTGGGTAATTATTTTAAATATTTCTTATTTTTTCTATGAGTACTGTTGCCGTCGGGATCCGTCCTCCGACTCGGGCACGGTCGATCTTCAGGAAGAGGGGGGCGAGCCTGCACAAAAAGTCCACACGCGGGAGGCACTGGGGGTGGCCCTCCGCGGAAGACCCTCCGACGCTTAAGTCAGTGGAGAAGAAATCGACGATCAACCAGACAATGGGGAGGTGGATCTCTTTGGGAGGCCTCTCCGGGGGCGGCCAATCGAAAGCTCCAGAGGGCAAGAGTGCCGACGAGCTGCCGGAGAGCAGTGAGGAGTGTGTAAAAGATGCGTACCTAAGAGAATCTGCGAGTCTGATATTTATAGACTGTCACCTGAATCTTGAGCGTCTTCTAGAAGGTTCAGAGGTTGTTTCCATATGGAGGCGGATAGAATCAGGCCGTTGCGGGGCCGTTAGAATCCGTATCCCGTTTGTTAAGGGATCGACGGCTGGGAGAGCTCCTTGATGTCTCGAGATCTAGTTGAGTAGACCTGGGGCGGTTATGATAGGTTTTTGGCCACGCCTCGACATGATTCCTTGTCTAGGATGTCGTTCTGGTAAGCCTGGGCTCTCCCGCGTCAGATTCCGCAAGGTAGGTGTTAGGTTGTGGATCGCTTGATGAAGCCGAGCTACGGAAGCTCGGGAGAGCCGAGCTATAGAAGCCCGGAAGGGCCGAGCTACGGAAGCCCGGAAGGGCCGAGCTACGGGAGCCCGGAGGAGGCCGAGCTATGGGAGGCCGGATGGGCCGAGCTACGGAAGACCGGAAGGGCCGAGCTACGGAAGCTCGGGAGAGCTGAGCTATATAAGCCCGAAAGGGCCGAGCTACGGAAGCTCGGAAGAGCCGAGATATAGAAGCCCGGAAGGGCCAAGCTACGGAAGCTCAGGAGAGCCGAGCAATAGAAGCCCGAAGGGGCCGAGCTACGGAAGCTCGGGAGAGCCGAGCTATAGAAGCCCGGAAGGGACCGGGCTATGGGAGCCCGGAAGGGAACAGGTCGGCCTTAGCCGCCTCGCACGAATATTGATGCAATGATGATTTTACCCCCCAACATATGCCCTCCACTCCCTAGTTCGAAGCGTAGGTTCGGGCATAGGGAGTATAAGTCCAAGTGGTGCATCCCGGATGGGACATTTTGGTTTGGACAGCCTGTGCAATGATGCCCTAATTAATGCGACAGGGCCATCGTGCCTTCGGGGGTAACGGCTCCTCCAAGGGCGACGGTTGGAATTGCGCCACGCCGCGAATCCCGATCGATCGGGCGTTTGTCGAGGCAGTTCCGGATGCCTCGGGTGAAGCCCCACCTCCTCAAGGTGGCTTTCTTAGTGGGGAAGCAAAGCGACAGCCGCATTATATATATCTATGTGTGCATGCTCGCAGTGTCCTCTCGTCTCGCTTTTTGAAGAGTTTGGCCTTTCATCCTTTTCGATGCTCGTCATTTTCGCTTGGTATTTCTTTCAATCGAGATGGCGATGAGCCCCGATGACGTGGTCTCAGAAATCATTGTCGAGGATTTGGGGAGGATCCACCAGTGGTATGGCATGCCCTCGGATGTCGTTCTGCGGGCGCCGAAATCCGGAGATAGAGTCACTTGGGATTTAGAGTCTGGGGTTTTTGTTTATGAAGATAGTTTGAAGGTAGGTGTCCGTTTTCCTCTCCATCCCTTGGTGAAGGAAATTATGACCCACTATAATATCTGTCGTCAATGGTGGCCCCAAACAGTTGGCGGAGCATCATCGGATTCATCTCGATGTGCCACCAGATCCAGATCGTCGCCACCCTCCCCTTTTTCGCGCCTGCTACCATTTGATTCCCGGGAGGAAATCAGAGTGGCCCTACATTGGACCTCGGAGATCTTTCAACGTTATTGTGGATAAGCCATCCTCCATCAAGGGTGGAAGAGTCGGTTCGTTATCGTAGAGGGGAACATCGGTTCCGGCTTCCCTCGGAGATGGGGAATTTTGTGAGGGATGCGGAGACGCATCCAGTTTTGTCAGCGCAGGAGGAGAGGGACTTGGATGTCCTTCGCAATGGCCAGGTGTTTTTGGCCAACGATCTGCTATCGGAGGGGGCCCTCTTCGCAGCCGGGCTCAGCCCTCTGGACCCGCAAGGTGAATCCCTTCTTTTATCCCTTTCTCAT
>UESW01001914.1:55858-184689 GCA_900491605.1 Calamus simplicifolius
GCATGTTCCGTTCTGACAGCCAAAAGGTCAGTTTGTCGAACCTCTCCAAGAGGAAGAGAGGAAAGCGCCCAGGGGAGAGCAGCGGCGCGGATAGTGGCCGGCCCGAAAAAAGGGCTCATACCTCCGCAAGAAGCCCGCCTGGACGTCGGAGCAGTCACGACAGGAGCGCCGGGGGCGAAGGAGGATCCGGGAGAACGGTTATGGCCCCCGGCCCTCTCATGTTGGAGATATCGGATAGCTCGGACGAGGCTCCGTTGGCTCGTCCGACTGCGTCCCCCCTGAAAGAGGAACCAGCGACGGATCTGGCAGAGGCAGTCATTTCTGAGAGGCCTGTTGTCCCCGCGGATCACCACCGGCTCCAGCAGGAGAGGGAGAGGGGACAGCTGCAGCCGAGGAGGTTCAGGGAGAGCCCCCTCTTGGTCTCTCTGCAGGGAGTCCGGTAGTAGTGAAGCCGGGTCGCTCGCGGTAGTTCAGAGCGGGCCGGATAGAGGCTTCGGTGGAGCCTGCAGGGAGGCGCAAGTGGTAGGACGGGCCGAGACCCGGGGGGCCCTATGGGAGACACAGATGGTGGTACCCGGAAAGGTGCGTCGGAGTAGGGGACGCAGCAAGGTGGGAGTCCCGTATTGGGAGCTCCCTCGAAAAAGATTTTGGGGAGGCTGGCGCTTGGGCTAGCCGAATTATCCGAAGAAGTCCAAGCTAGGGCCTTGATAGAGGAGGCTGGAAAGTTGGGGGCCTCTCAGACGGAGGTTCGCCCAGGTCGGTCCCTCAGGCGGGGACGGTCAGCCCAGCAGCTCGGGTGCTGGTGTGAGGAGGCGTTTTCCGCCATGATGAGGTGGGCCTTGTATCCGGGTGCAGATCCTTTGGCGGACAAGTTTGTGGATTTGGAGTTGGTTGATGCTGCGTTCGGGCAGCAAGGCGTGGCTGAAAGTGTTCATCTCCTCCCGATATCGATAATACGACCCTGATGAGGATGACTCGGGCCTATGCCTCGCGGGTGAGTTGTCATTCCTGGGTATGGATATATTCTGGTTGACTTAACTCTCATTCATTCACTTTTTATCTGCAGAGTGTTTTGCTCTCTCGGGCGATATGCTGGCGTTTGAGTTTGGCGACAGGGGCCAGCATTCAGGCCAGGAGAGATAATGCCGAGCTTCAATCACGACTGAAGGTGTCTGAGAAGTTCGAAGAGCTTATGGCTATGACTGATAGGAGCTTGAAGGGAATAAGGGCGGCACACCAGGTCGCCCTGGCCGAGGTGTCCAAGCAAAGCGTAGGGTGGAGGAGTTGCAGGAACTCCTGGCGAAGAACGACAACATGTGCTTGGAGCTGGCGAGAATCGAGTCGAAACATTCCGCGGAGGTGGCAGCAATGCGGTGGGAACATAGCGAAAGTTTGGGTCGGCTGGGAAGGGAAGCTGACGACGAAAGAAGACGCTTGACAGAATGCTCGGCGAGGTGGAGGAGAAGTTGAAGCGGCGCGATGGCGAAATGCTCACTTGAGGGAGGGCGCTAAATGGCACCAAGGGACAATAGCTCGGGTGAGCAACGAGTTATCCCAAGCCCGGGAGGAAATCGGAGCCAAACAGTTAAGGATCAACAATCTGCAGGAGAGAGTCGAGCTGGTCGGGGCTGACAGAACAAGAGCCAGGGGTGAGGCTGAGGAGCTGGCCAAGAGGTTGGCCAGACGAGAGGAGGAGGTATAATCTCGTTTTTTCCCCTTTTTAGTTTCCTCTACTAGTCTCTTGTGATGCCGATTTACTTTGGCTTTTTCAGATGGCGAAGTTGGAGTTGGAGGTTCGG
This sequence comes from Calamus simplicifolius, assembly GCA_900491605.1. Taxonomy (NCBI): domain Eukaryota; kingdom Viridiplantae; phylum Streptophyta; class Magnoliopsida; order Arecales; family Arecaceae; genus Calamus; species Calamus simplicifolius. The sequence continues at coordinate 57,658 of UESW01001914.1, forward strand.
GCTCTTCAAGGCGAGCTTGTGTCCAACCGCAATAAGAGCTCAGAATTCGAGACGCGGGCCGGCGAGTTCGAGGAGCAAAATATATTTTGCGGGCCCAAGTTGCAGAGGCTGAGAAGCAGGCTGCTGAGGCCAACATGCAGCTCGCCATACTCAAGGGGAGGCAGGATGCTATCGGTGTTGACGCCTTCCAACTTGGGCTAAGGAATGCAAAGAGAAGATATCCAGCGAGCATCCAGAATGGGATCTCTCTTTTCTGGACGCTGAAACTCCGATGACGGTGAGTCCGAAGGAGAAGAGGACGAATATGTTGACGTCTCCAACACTGATCCTGGTGCTGTCCCGGGTCCCGACGAAGCCGCAGCTTCTGAGGGACGGTCGCAAACTGCCGCTGAAGGGGCAAAGGTATTAGAGAAGGGCGAGTCTAGTCACACCTCCGTAGATGTAACCGAGAGCTCCTCCAAAACCGATGTGGTTCCCGGCCCTTAGAGGCCACTCCTGCACTTTGTTTTTGAAAGTCTGATCGATGTTTTTAATGAATGAAACCTTTATTTTCATTTAAGTGTTCTATTGCCCGCCGGGTCTTGCCTCAATCGCGAGCGACTTATGGCTCGCTGATGTTCTTTGGTCAATTTTGTTCCGGGATTGAGGGAATGCATTGGCTTGGCCCAAGGCGGGGTGATAGCCTTGACCGGCGAACCGACAGGCGATCCGGTTTGGTTCAGTCTTGATTAAGGCTCAAGAACAAAGCTGAACGGTTAAGACCGATCGGCAAAGTAGGTCGGCTTAGACCGACAATCAAGATAGGTCGGCTAGGGCCGACGAGCAAGATAGATCGGCTAGGGCCGATGGACAAAGATAGGTCGGCTAGGGCCGGCAAACAGAGATAGGTCGGCTAGGGCCGACGGGCAAAAATAGGTTGCTAGGGCCGACGGGCAAGGATAGGTCGGCTAGGGCCGACAAGCAAATATAGGTCGGCTAGGGCCGACGGACAAAAATAGGTCGGCTAGGGCCGACAAGCAAGATAGGTCTTCGCGCTTTTTTGGTTATCCAGCGCTCTGCCGTTCTGCTGACAAATCGGTTTTTATTTCACCGAAACTGATGATACGGTGCTGTGGGGAACATAAAGCTGCTCTGAGGCTTTCCGGAAGATGCTCTTTTCCCATGCAGGTTGTTTCATCGTGCTGCGTATGCAGCCACTTACCATTGGAGGACGTTATTTTCGTAGGACGATATTCTGAACCTGCCAGTTTTCGAAGTGCCAGTGGACGATCTCCTGCATTTAATGACCGTGATTCGGGATCAGGAGGAGATCTCTGTGTACGTCACAACTCAGGTAGTGGGCTTGGTGCGCAGTAGGGTGCCGCGTCTATCCTGAGGGGCCACATGGTGGCATGGGCCAAATGTTTGAATCTCGGGACTTTCAGCTTGGGTAGCTTTTCCCCGGTTCATTTCTGCCTATAAAAAAGGGGAAAATGGGGTCGGTTTTGGTCATCCCCAAAGTTTCTTTCCCGTTAGAGCTTCCACCATGCTTATTTCTCTGCTATTGCGAGTGGGAGGACCGAGCTTTCCTCTTAAGCTCCTGCCAACGGATAGCTGGGGCGACGAAGGGGCCATTGAAGAATGGCTCACCCTTAGGGGGTGAGTCCCGGAGATCATATGGAGAGCGCACATAGAGGGCGCAGAGGTCACACGGAGAGCGCACACTAACTCTTCCCGTGTGATCTTTGTGGTTCTCCTTTGGAGATGCATGGTAGGAAGTGCACGCGGACCTCCCATGGGTTGTGTGAGTTTCGCCTCCTCCCCTGGTTCGGATTCCTGGGCCCAGCTGCCTGGGGAATCTTTTACCACATGGGGAGGGGGTGAAAGTGTGCCGCCCGCCGACCCCTTGTCCTTGAGACTTGGTAAGGTGTGGCGGTACACACTCGGTTTGGGAGAGCATTCCGACGCCAGGGTCCGCCGGCTCCTACCTGCTCGCCGGGGTCCCTCGGTTGGGTGGTCTGGGATGGCCATCCAGATATCTCGGTTGGGTCACCGAGATATCATTATTGACTGAAGCTGGTCGCAACTATTGGTCCATGTCGCCCGGCTATTATCAGCTCGAGCTGACTGGATGCGACTTATCTGGCTCGGCGGTCGGACGTCGGAGCATTGCGGTTGCCTACGTCTGCTTTGGAGCAGTTGCCCGAGTTTTGTACTTGTCTTTATTTTATGCATTTCAATGCCCTTGTAATGCCTCTAAGGCATTTGTAACCAATCTTAATTGCAATAATAAAGAGAGATCCGTTTAGTTTCTCAATCTTTATCTTTTTGTGCCGAGTTGCTGTTGTTGTTCTTCGTGGGGTATGAGGGCGTCTTGCTCGTCTTTAGACGAGGATCCCGCGCTATCCGAACTAACTGAGGTTCGCAAGCGATGGTTTAGGGATCGTTCGGCGAAATACGCTCCTTACTTCGATCCGAAGCTTGACATTTTTGCGCCTCGCTCTTATCGGAGCTCGAATTTCGTGGGTCGGGCTTGCCAAGTTTAGCGCTTGGCTTCACCAGTGTTTGGAGAACTCGTAGCTCGGCTCAGCCGAGGTCCAAAGATTTCTTACTTGGCTCTGCCAAGGTTCGGAGAATGCTCTACTTGGCCCTACCAAGGTTCGGGGAATGTTTCACTTGGCCCCGCCAAGGTTTGGAAACTGTTGCTCGGCCCTGCCAAGGTTCGGAGAAATTATCGCTCGGCCCAGCCGAGATTCGGAGAACTTGTAGCTCGGCCCAGCCAAGGTTCAGAGATATTTGGCTTGGCCCTGCCAAGTTTCGGAGATTTGGGCTCAATGGAGCGATTCAGTTGTCATTGTGGGCCATGGTGCTAGGTCTATGCGGTGCTTGGCGATGGGCGCCAGGTCGGTATGAGCAGTATATTGTCACACTTTTTGATTGGTGACGCTACTCTTCCCGAAGGGACAGGTCATTGGCCGGATGCTGGACTTCTTCCCTCTGCGCTTCCCGAAAAAGAGGCCAGCTGTATGAGGCTCGGGGAAGCGCTGAGAGCATTCATTGCGAGGGACGGCAGATCGGAAAATGTCTTGCTTGGGGGAATTCCCAAACAGTCTGCTCGCGCTTACCGATCTCGCTCGGGATGGGGCGCAACACTTTGGATTCTGCAGGCATTGAAATGATGACACGTGGCAAACTCTTATGGGTCGGCGGCTATGGCGCGACCGATTGAGATACCTGTCCAGCGAGTATAAATATGACCGAGGGGTATCGATCTCAGCCATCCCTCGGTTTAAGTTCTGAAACAATGGCCTTTCAAGGATGATCATCTAGTGAGCTGCGCACCTCACTCAACGGCCTGCTTCACTCGGAGAGGAGGCGTACCTCCGTCACTATCGACGGACTGGGCCTGGCGTCGGCCCTCACGAGTAATCAGCAGCTCGTGAGGGTCGTAGAGGAGTACATGGATGTGACGACCAAGGAGGCGGAGGCCCTGCGCCGGGTGATAGACCGGCTGAGGGAGGAGGTCGAATCGCTTCGCCAGCAGGTGGCTGATCTCACCGAGCGTCTGGAGGATCTGCTGGCGTCCAGAAGCGACTCCGACCCCTGACTTAGGGCCTCCGTTATTTTCGTTTTGTGCTTTCACTTTTCTTGCCTCTCTTTTTGTGTGCTTCCCTCTTTTTGGATTAATACAAAGAGGCTATGTTCAGATAACCCTTCTTTTTCAAGCGTCTTCTACTTTTAAACATGTCATTCGCGCACTAGTTAGTCGGCGTGGCCCCACTGGTTCACGCTTTGATCGATAGGTTATAGGGGCGTCACCCAAGGATTTTAGTAGCAGAGGGGCATTCCTTGGTTCTGCTCGGGGCTTTTGGCCGATTACGTGGGGCTTAATGGGCCCTTTCCTTTTGTGTGTCAATGGTTTTTTTGCTCAGTGCGCTTCATTTTAAACCGATGGAAATTTCTGGGGCTATTTGAAAGTCCCTCGGTCTTGATCGGGGCCAACGTACTACGGCTTTCAGCCGGCGTTTTAACCCGAAGAAATTTTTACTCAGCCTTGCTGAGGTTCGAAGAACATTTTACTTGGCCCGGCCAAGGTTCGGAGAATTCATCACTCGGCCCAGCTGGGGTTCGGAGGATGTTTTACTTGGCCCTGCAAGGTTTGGAGAATTTGTTTCTCGGCCCAGCCGAGGTTCGGAGAATATTTTACTTGGCCCTGCCAAGGTTCAGAGAATTTGTTGCTCGGCCCAGCCGAGGTTCGGAGAATATTTTACTTGGCCCTGCCAAGGTTCGGAGAATTTGTTGCTCGGCCCAGCCGAGGTTCGGAGAATATTTTGCTTGGCCCTGCCAATGTTCGGAGAATTTGTTGCTCGGCCCAGCCAAGGTTCGGAGAATATTTTACTTGGCCCTGCCAGGTTCGGAGAATTTGTCGCTCGGCCCAGCCGAGGTCGAAGAATATTTTACTTGGCCCTGCCAAGGTTCGGAGAATTTGTTGCTCGGCCCAGCCGAGGTTCGGAGAATATTTTACTTGGCCCTGCCAAGGTTCGGAGAATTTGTTGCTCGGCCCAGCCGAGGTTCGGAGAATATTTTACTTGGCCCTGCTAAGGTTCAGAGAATTTGTTGCTCGGCCCAGCCGAGGTTCGGAGAATATTTTACTTGGCCCTGCCAAGGTTCGGAGAATTTGTCGCTCGGCCCAGCCGAGGTTCAGAGAATATTTTACTTGGCCCTGCCAAGGTTCAGAGAATTTGTTGCTCGGCCCGTTTGAGAATTTGTAAGACTTAGTCTTGCAAATTCTCAAATTGTCCTGTTGGACAGTTTGAGAATTTTTTGTGATGCTATTAATCATCGTTGGGTGAGATTTGGTTTGTATTTGCTCATACGTTCTCCTAGTGTGGCATATATGCCACACATTTAGGAGAACATATGGGAAAATGCTGCTGAAATTTCAACGTAATCGATCGATGATAATTAATAGCAGAATAACATATCACAAAAAATATTCTTGAATGGGATAGGGCCTTACCTTTTAGACATGGAGTGAAGGTAGAATTAATTTAGGACACTTGAATGCTTGTGAAGTCTCATGATTAAACGGACCGCCTTGCGGCCCGACCCGAACTCAAGCCCTAGCATTAGCCTGGCATGAACCTGTGCCTCGGTCCTTGCTAGCACGCCAAGGATCGTAGCCGTGGCTGGGCCTTGCAGGGTAGGGACCTTAGTTGTCTAAAAAAAATTGGTTTAGTTATAAATTATTTAAATGGTTGTTATTAACCTAAGTTGTGTAAAAGAAATAATTTAGTTTATATTTAGTAATACTAATATAGTTTTATAATGTGGTTTCCTTTAATGGTTTACTAGAAATTGTATAAGTCGGTCAAAAATTAGCGGGGCTTGCTCGTGGATGTATGCAAGGATAAAAGATGGCTTGCTTAATCCAGATTTTTTGAATGGATTGGAAGAATTTATCGCATTTGCATGTAGCCAACCTGAATGGATGGATGGGCCTAGGATTAGGTGCCCATGAAACTATCACATGTGTCAGAATAAAGCCTACAGAGATGTCAAAACTGTTAAGGTGCATCTGTGTAAAAGGGGTTTGTTCCTGATTACGATATTTGGTACTGTCATGGTGAACCAGAGGAAATTCCAGCAGTTGTTACAAGACAACAAGTGTCAATTCCCGTTGATGAACCATTTGTGAATCTAAACACATATGAAGAAATGGTGATGAATGCATCGGGTAATGAATTCAATCAGAATACATTTATGGAAGAACCAAATCCAGATGCACAGCAATTTTATGATATATTGCGTGCTGCAAATCAAGAATTGTATCCTGGTTGTGAGGGTCATTCACAGTTGTCTACGGCTGCTCGATTACTGAATATTAAGGCAGAACATCGATTATCAGAAAAAGCATTTAATTCTGTAGCTGGGTTAATCAAGGAAATTTTGCAAATGATAATGTTGTAGCAGATAGTTTTTACTCAACGAAGAAGTTATTGCGTGGGCTTGGGCTCCCAGTTAATAAGATCGATTGTTGCTTGAACAATTGTATGATATATTGGGGTGAAGACTCGGAGCTGAGATGGTGTAAGATTTGTGGGCAATCGAGGTACAAAAATGGCGAAGGGGGAGCTAGTACAAGTAGGAGGAAAAGTGTTCCTTACAAGAGGATGCATTACTTTCCTCTGACTCCATGCTTGCAGAGATTATACAGATATGAGGCTACAACTGCTGATATGAGATGGCATGCCGAACATGAATCTAAAGAGGATGAAATGCGACATCCATCAGATTCAAAAGCTTGGAAGCATTTCAATGAAAATCATCCTGATTTCACTGAAGATATAAGGAATGTTAGATTAGGTCTTTGTACCGATGGCTTCCAACCATTCGGTCAAGCGGGGCAACAGTATTCATGTTGGCCTGTGATACTGACTGTATATAACCTTCCTCCATGGAAGTGCATGAAAGAGACTACAATGTTTTTGACAGTTTTGGTTCCAGGACCATCAAATCCAAAGGAAAAGATTGATGTCTTCCTGCAACCGTTGGTGGCCGAATTGAAAATGTTGTGGGAAACAGGAGTCGTATCCTACGACATTTCTATGAAACAGAATTTCATCATGAGAGTTGCTTTGATGTGGATAATAATTGACTTCCGGCATATGCAATGTTGTCTGTTGGAGCACTGCTGGACGTCTGGCATGCCCTCATTGCATGTATGATTCGGATGCATTTACATTGCAGAAGAGTGCTAAGCAGTCATGGTTTGATAATCATAGGAAGTTCTTGCCCCCAAATCATCCTTACAGGCGTAACTTGATCGCCTTCCGGAAGAACAAAGCAGTCACAAAATTCGCCGAACCGGTTAGGTCCGGCATGGATATATTTGATACTATAGAGCATTTGGGGTTGAGGTATGCTTGGGAACCAGATGCAGATAGAATAAATGGCCGTATATGTAAAGAACATAACTGGAAGAAGCAGAGTATATTTTGGGATTTGCCTTATTGGAGCACAAATCTCATCCGGCACAACTTGGATGTTATGCATATCAAGAAATTTTTTTTTGATAACATATTTAACACGGTGCTAAACATCCCGGGAAAAACAAAAGACACTACAAAGTCAAGAGAAGAACTTAATCAGTATTGCAGAAGAGGTGATTTGAGGAGGAGTACCGACGGGACCTATCCTAAAGCCTGTTACACTCTTGACAGAAATTCACGAGAAGTTTTATGTAACTGGCTTAGAGGGTTAAAATTTTCAGATGGTTATGCCTCAAATATCAGTAGGTGTGTGGACATGCATAAGCTCAAGTTGTTCGGCATGAAGAGTCACGACTGTCATATTTTCATGCAACGGTTATTGCCTATAGCTTTTCGTGAGTTGCTTCCGCAACATGTCTAGAAGGCATTGACAGAGCTCAGCTTGTTCTTCAAGGAGTTGTCTACCATAGTCGTTACTTCTGCATCCATGGCAAGGCTTGAGGAGGAAATTCCAATTATTTTATGCAAGCTGGAGTGAATATTTTCTCCTAGTTTTTTTGACTCAATGGAGCATTTACCGGTTCACTTGCCATACGAAGCAAGCATAGCTGGTCTCATGCAGTATCGCTGGATGTATCCTTTCGAGAGGTAAATATATACATCATTAAGACATATTGACATTTCAAATATTATTTCATTGTGAGAAAATTGGTTAATTTTTTGTCTCAACTTTACATATAGGTACCTTAAGAAGTTAAAAAATAATGTGCGTAATAAGGCAAGGGTTGAAGGTTCTATATGCAATGCACACTTGGTCGAAGAAGTTTCAGCTTTTGCCTCGCATTACTTTGAGGGTCACGTCCACACGAGGAGCCGAAATCTTGGTCGTAACGATGATGTATGTGTGGACGAAGGAGAACCTAATGACGGTAGAATATCAATTTTTAAAGGTATCGGCCGTTCATTTGGGGGGCAGAAGTCAAGAAATCTTAGCGATATGGAGTATAATGCAGCACATTATTATATCCTAATGAACTGTAGAGAAGTCGATCCATATATTGAGTAAGTGTATACTTCAATGCTTAATTGAAACTTCTAATTTAAATTACAATATACCACAATATTTAATTGCTAACATCAGTTTTAATCCTTATAATCCCATAAGGATGTATTGTGATAGACAACGACAGATGAATCCCAACATCAGTCAAGTTGCAATTGGACAGAAGTTAGAAATGGTGTTCGCTTACTGGTTTTATGAATTTGTGAGTAGTATCACTTAATCAATTTAAGTAATGGCTTTAACTTTTTGAATTGGTTGTGAATAGCTTATTAATTTATAGGTAAACGGTCCATGGTCCCCAACCGATAATATTTTCATTAAATGTCTATCGCAATGGCCATTGAAGACCGTAACAACCTCTACTGGCTATTTTGTTAATGGGTACAAATTTCAGATTGAACGATTAGCAGCTTCAAGAGGCACGCAGAACTGGGGCATGTGTGTTAAAGGAGAAAGTGTTGGAGCAAATATGCAGGATTATTACGGAAAGTTAGTAGAGGTGGTTGAAGTTGAATATCCCGGTTGGCCTATGAAACGAACCGTATTGTTTCGTTGCGATTGGTTTGATCCGACAGTTCCTGTGGGCAAAAGGGTTCATAACGACTAAAATTTGGTTGAAGTGAACCATCGACGAAGATTGCAGAAATATGACCCATTCATCCTTGCATCCCAAGCTCAGCAAGTGTTTTACTACGGATATCCAAGTTTGCGCAACGACAAGCAAGATTGGTGGGCTGTTTCTAAAATCGTTCCACGTTCAACAATCTTATTAGAGGAGAGTTCATCAAGTCAATCAGTCGAGTGCCCTGCATTTCAAGAGGATGAGATGGAAATGCATGCAATTGAGGACACAAGGGCTCCTGAAACATCACTTAGAGATCCAAATGGTGATGTCCAAGAAATTGCAGATGCAAATGTTCGGTTTCCTTTCGATGATAATGAAACTGAATCGCAGTCCGATACGGCATCGGATGTTGAACCAACATTTCACGAAACAAATGACACCGATTAAACATAGAGGTTTTTTTAAATTCAACTTTATTTTATAAGTGGTAAATTTTTACATAGTCAATCATTAATCGTAATTTAATTGCATGAATCTTTAGTATTTTCAGTATGACGGGCAGAGGTAGATCTACCGATGATATACGGAGTGAGCAGGGACGTAGCCCTGCTGCATCAGATCACATGAGCTTTGGAGATGGAGAGTTTGGATCTCCACACATCGCACAACCTTCGATCTCTCCAGCATCGGCGGTGATCCTGCATTGGTATTACCATCCAGCCGATCGTCACATACCTCCGAGAGTTCTTCCACCATCGGCTGCACCGTACTTCGACTTGATGCTCATGGGCATTAAGTATATACTAATTAAAAATATATGTTTATGTTTTTAAGTCAATTACTTATAAACATGCATTTTTTAACAGATTTATTGAGCAGCATCATGTATCCAGCCACATCAGCGCCGTATTTCAGAGGCATGCAGATCCCAGTGGCTACGATTGGCGCCACGTATCTCCAGCCACGAGGGAGTTTTATTTTTCTAAGTTTCAGGTACACTTATTAAATACAATTTATCACTGATATAAAATTTCTTAATCTTAATAAATTCTGAAACTAACTGTTTATTTTAATGCAGAAAAAGTTTACGTGGGACCCTGCTAGCCATGATGCCATTAGGGCAGCATGGAGGCTCTTACGGGACGCCGATACTCCGACATGCTTCATCGTTGGAGGTCATCGGATCAGCGTCCTGCACATGTGCCAGAGGGTATTTGGCATGAGTGGCAGCAGGCCTGGTAGTCCGATTGCTGGCGCAGGAGGTCCGCATCAGCCAGCATGAACCGCCGATCCGAGAAGGGCGGTCCTAGCACGGGTCTCTCCCGCCATACTTCGGGCTCCATTTCGATTCAAGAGCACAGACGCCGTATGGTAAGAAAACATAAATAATTTAATTATTAATTTAGTTATTTATAAATATTTGTATTAATATCAATTTTTTTATTGTTATAGTCTGAGCAGGAGTGCGGAGATCCTGGTGAGTTTGTCTATTCAGGGCGAGACACACCAGGAGGGACGGTTCCTGGGTCGACACGCGATCATGGGAGGTTGTGGTAAGAAATTATCTTTATGTAGTATCTGTTTAATTTCTAAAATTTTATTTCAAAAAATTTATTAACTCATTTATTATTGATTTTATAATTCAAAGACACGAGTCGAGGAGCTTCGCTCCCAGGCATCGCAGGTCGACTCCACTGATGGGGAGATGCCCGTCGAACTCTTAGTAGAGGAGAGTCGGCGTGTGTTTTTGGAGGCTGTTAGTGTCCAGCCACAAGACCGCAGGGTCTATGGTCTGGGCACTAGAGCTTCTGCATATTTTCCCCATCATGCCTCCAGCTCGCGATTTTTGGTGATATTCCTGCCGAGTGTTTAGACAACATTCGGAGATCTATTGCGGAGGAGGTTCGGCAGGACGTTCGTCAGGAGGTTCGGTAGGAGGTCGAGCACGAGTTCGAGCAGCGTATGCGAGGCCGAGATCAGGAGCTTGCAGACGTGCGAGATCAGATGCATCATTTGTAGGATATGGTTAGCCGCTTGTCGCAGGGTCTCCAGCCTCCACGTGATCGCTCAGATTCTTGATGTATTTTTTTTCTTTTTATATGTTGTACATGAAAACTTCAAAATTTTAATATATTAATTATTTTTGGAAATTGAATGATTATTTTTGGATCAATATGAGTGAAGAATGTTTATATCAATATTTAAATGTAATGAAATTGTATTAACCGTTTTAATTTTTAATTTTTATATTTTTAAAAAATTTAATTAGCGACGCATTAGCGACTGAAATTGCATCGCTAATATTTTCAAATTTTTATTATTAAATATTGCGACGCAATGACCTGGCGTCGCAATAATTTAAAAAAAATTAATAGCGATGCATTAGCGACTCAAATTGCATCGCTATTATATCTAAAATATTATTATTAAATATTGTGATGCAATGACCTTGCGTCGCAATATTTTAAAAAAAAATTTCTTGGCGACGCATTAGCGACTCAAATTGCGTCGCTATTATATCAAAAATATTATTATTAAATATTGCGATGCAATTAAATGCGTCGCAATATTTAATAATAATTTTAAATATTAAAAATTAGTTTTAAATTTAGCGATGCATTTGGATGCGTCGCAATATTGCGATGCATTGTTGCGTCGCAGAGAGTCGCAATATTGCGACGCAATTGCGACAAATAGAGATTACGACGGACATCTGAGCGACGTCGTCATTGCATCGCTATTGCGTCGCAATAGCATGTTTAGCGATGCAATTGCGACGCATTTGGGCGTTGCAATATTTTTTTCCCCTTGTAATGAAGGTTCCAATTCAGAAAAGTGGATTGAAGCAATGAAAGAAGAGTATAAGTCTATGCAAGACAATAAAGTTTGGGAACTTGTCCCATTACCAGAAGGTGTGAAACCCATTGGTTGCAAATGAATTTTTAAGACCAAACGGGATTCAAAGGATAATGTGGAAAGGTATAAAGCTCGTCTTGTGGCTAAAGGCTATACTCAAAAGGAAGGGATTGACTTTAAAGAGACCTTCTCTCCGGCTTCATCGAAGGACTCTTTTAGGACAATCATGGCTCTTGTTGCACAGTATGATTTGGAACTTCATCAAATGGATTTCAAAACGGCGTTTCTCAATGGAGACATTGATGAGACAATTTATATGGTGCAAATAAAGTTAGAGACTTTGTCTTTGAGGAGGAATTGAAACCTACTGCTCTTGTTGAAGAGCAGCTAGTTCCTATTCCTATAATTGCTTTTGATAATAATCAAGTTGCAATTCCAGAACAACAAGAAATTATTGTTCAACCCTCAGAGGTACAAACTCAACAACCTCAAGAACAAATGTATCAAGAACAAGTGCCTTTGCAGCGATCCACTAGAGAAAGGAAGAATGCTATTCCAGATGATTATATAGTGTTTCTTCAGGAACATGAGGAAAATAATGGCATGATGGAAGATGATCCTGTCAACTTCCTTCAAGCCATACAAGGTTTCAATTCAGAAAAGTGGATTGAAGCAATGAAAGAAGAGTATAAGTCTATGCAAGACAATAAAGTTTGGAACTTGTCCCATTACCAGAAGGTGTGAAACCCATTGGTTGCAAATGAATTTTTAAGACCAAACGAGATTCAAAGTGTAATGTGGAAAGGTATAAAGCTCGTCTTGTGGCTAAAGGCTATACTTAAAAGGAAGGGATTGACTTTAAAGAGACCTTCTCTCCAGTTTCATCGAAGGACTCTTTTAGGACAATCATGGCTCTTATTGCACAGTATGATTTGGAACTCCATCAAATGGATGTCAAAACGGTGTTTCTTAATGGAGACATTGATGAGACAATTTATACGGTGCAACCAGAAAATTTTGTGTCAGGAGACTCAAAGAAAATGGTTTGCAAATTGACAAAATCCATTTATGGGTTAAAGCAAGCTTCTCGTCAATGGTACCACAAATTTCATCAAGTAATTCTCTCATTTAATTTTGAAGTGAATGCAGTTGATGATTGTGTGTATCATAAGTTCAGTGGGAGTAACTATATTTTTTTGGTTTTGTATGTGGATGACATTTTGCTTGCCACAAATGATATAGGCATATTGCACGAAACCAATAGATTTCTATCAAGCAATTTTCAAATGAAAGATCTTAGTGACGCCTCCTTTGTATTGGGAATCCAGATACATCGAGATCGTTCTCAGGGTATCCTTGGATTATCACAAAGGAGCTATATCGATAAAGTACTTAAGAGATTTGGCATGCAAAATTACAAATCAGGTGATACCCCTATCGCTAAAGGAGATAAATTTAGTATTAATCAGTGCCCAAAAGGAAACCTTGAAGTTGAAGAGATGCAGAAGATTCCTTATGATTCGGTTGTAGGGAGTCTAATGTATGCTCAAGTTTGTACGCGTCCGGATATTGCATACATTGCTGGAGTGTTAGGCAGATATTTAAGCAACCCAGGTATGGATCATTGGAAAGCAGCCAAAAGGGTTATGAAATATCTGAAAAGAACAAAAGATTACATGCTCACATATAGAAGATCAGATCATTTTGAATTATTGGGTATTCTGACTCCGACTTTGCGGGATGCCAAGATAGTAAAAGATCCACTTCGGGCTATGTATATCTATTAGGTGGTGGGGCTATTTCTTGAAGAAGTGCAAAACATACACTCATAGCTTCTTCTACCATGGCAGCAGAATTTATAGCATGTTATGAGGCATCCAATTATGGGATATGGCTGAAAAATTTTGTCACTGGGCTGGGCATATTGGAAGGAATTGAAAGACCGCTAAAGTTATTTTGTGACAATAAGTTAGCCGTATTGTATTCCAACAACAATAGGAGCTCGACCAAGTCAAAGCATATTGACATCAAGTTCCTGGTTGTAAAGGAAAGAGTACATAGTGGTTAGATTTCTATAGAGCATATAGGGACAAACTCCATGGTTGCAGATCCCCTTACAAAGGGTGTTCCGCCCAAGGTCTTTCATGAGCATACTGCTCACATGGGCGTTATAGAGCATGACGATGCTTAGATTCAGTGGGAGTTTGTATTGCTTCTATTTTATGCTTTATGTTTGGTTTGTACACACTTATATGTTTGGATATTTTTTGATCAGAAATAAAGTATTTCATTCAGTTCAGTACACTCTGTACAATTATGTTAAAGTTTTGATCTCACTCAAGTTTAAGAAGGACCAGTTGGAAATAGGCATGTTAAGATCATATTACATGTAATTTTCATGCTACACATCCACATCATGATCCATGTCATTCAGTTGTGTCAACATACATGACCATTGATGGGTTGAGTTATGATAGATATAACAAAGGCCGCTTTGATCCTATGTTGGTATGGTTGATGGACCAGATTGGTTATAGATACATTTCAGTAATGACAGTAAAATTGAGCTTATTTAGTTATTTTTGCAACATAATTATAAGGTTACAAATATAGCCCAGTGGGAGATTGTTGGATTTTTTAATCCAACATTGGGCTTATATGTGAAATAATTATGTGTTGCGGACTGTCAAATAAGGTTAAGCGCAATTAAAAGTGATCAGCTAAGGTTTTAGTGATTTGAGCTTTAATGTATCTGATTAGGTGTATCCCTTTAATGTGTAGAGATTTAAGGGGTTATTTCTATTTTTATGATGGGCTAAAATAGAAATATCAAAGGATAATGATGAAATTATCTATATATAGCGGTTATGGTCCCTGGATCGCACGTACGACCTTCTTCTCTGAATTCCATCATCAGAAAGAATAGCCTATAAAAAATTCTAAAGGGCTCTCTGGGAGTACGTGTTGATATGAAAGGCCAACTGTAGGGATCTGGAGAGCAATCAAGTAATATGGATTCAGGTACGCTTCCATTTATCGATTATGGATTCTTGATGATTAAAATATGAATGATTCTTGAGCTTCATGATGATGGTCTTCACCAAAAGGTTCGGATCTTATTTCCAACAAATTTGTCATGGTTCAGACCAAGAGCTCGTGGAAGCTCGGTAAGGATGCCCGTTTCTTCACGCACACACGCCATATTCTCCTTTTCACTTTGAAATCCGTGCATCAAATGACTGACTGAGTTCCGACTGTTCTGAGATCAAGATGGTGGATGATCCTACGGTGAGTGGGCGCGTTGAAAGGATGCAACCTCGTCCCCAAGCAAAGGCTAACATGAAAAGCAGTGAGCAAAAACAGATTGAGGTACCCTTTTTTCCTAATAAGAAGTTTCCGGGCATTTCCATGCTCCAGATCAAGGTAACCAAGTCACTGATTTTCTTACTGAATATGTCCTCAATCTACAAACAACTTACTTATGGATAAATAATTTTCCTCTCAACTTAACCCGTTGATAGATGCTGATGCTTGTGATACCTTGTTTCTAAGGTTGTAATGCATTATACTTGTTACCAAAACAAAGAGAAACACCACACATTAATTGTGTTGTATGTTACCAATTTGTGCTTTTGGCTTATGACAATTGGATATAGCCATAAGATAAGCATGTTTTCATGCATATGGACGCAACGGCCAAGAAATATTGATGCATAAAATAATTCTTAATTATTGTGTATCAAATTCTCAGTACGTAATGGTGGTTTAGCACCTTTTACCCTGGGAGGACCTATGCGAGCATATGTTTTTGTTTTCCCCTTGGATATTTTAGTAAGGCCAAAATCCTAATTTATAATCTTTTGTTAATTCAAATTACAAGAAAGGTCTTAAGTGTCATTATAAATATAATAATACAGGATATCACTAAAAAAAGCTAGTAGAATGATATTTTCTACATTGTTTAGCCTGGTAAAAATATTTGAGATCTTTCTAATGCACAATTGATGTAGAATTAAATATACACTAGTATAAGTTTTTATATAATTTTTCTATTTAATCTTTGATGTTCTCACAAGGATAAGGATCTAAGTCAGATCAAATTCAACCAAAAATATTACGATCATCACATAGTCAGCTAAAAAAGAGTTTGTATACAATGTCTCCTACTCTATATAGGTCATGCACTATATCCACTTTGGCACCATTATTACTAATCCAAATCTTACTACTTAAAAAGGCTAGCTAAGAGTTATTATTTGTATTCTTTTTCTTTATATAAGTATCCAAAACTCACTAAGTATATAGCTAATTAACGTGGAACTTATATGAGTTCTCGCACCTTCTTATTTAAATGCTCATATATTCATTAGGCTAAGGATCTATATCCGATAACAAAAATTATGATTAGCCCATGGCCAATTCCAAATGGACCCATGCTTTAGTTTCATTTTGTCTACATAAGTCACATATATGGTTCATTCTGATACAATTTGTAATGACCCAAGACCTTATCTAAAATACTAGTTGGAAAGTTTTATTTAGTTGGAAAGTTTTATTTAGGTTTATTTGCTTTGTAAAAATATTTAAGAGCTTCACAACGGAGAACTTACATGAGACCAAAGACACACCAGTATACAGGAATCTATATGAAATTAAAGACACACCATGTACAAGCACTTACGACATATGATATTTAGACTAAACCATGTACAAGCATGGTCTGTATAGCTAGGAGACATTGCAACACATGAACTTTTAGGATTGACTAGTTAGCAACCGATTATAGCATTTATGTTTGTATTCCTTTTCTAGTAAGAATAATGAGATTTAAATAAGGAAAGTTTATAAGGACTTATATGGATGTGTATATAGTTTAGCATCAATTTGCACCGAAGAATTTTTAGATATCTAATTCATAACTTGTATGATTAGCTTTTTTGGATGAGGACATGGCTCAATACAAATAAAATCAAAGCTAACCTAATCCACAAATTGTGATTAGGGGTTCTATAGCATAGTCCCTTTTGGGGATAATTCTTTCATCTAACAAATATGTCAGAACTTAAAATGAGGTTAGTATATAAGGACTCGAGCAGGGTGTAATTGTAACACTTTGAGTTTTTAAATTTTGGTGTTGTTTTAGGAGATTTGTATAAATTATTCAATTAAAATTATAATCAGGGCTCTGGTAAAGATTTCTGTGTTTTAATGGCAATTTATAGCAAGTTGGAAGATGTTAAAATAAAATTCAGAATTTGAAATGCTTTTAAAAGTCCCTTAAATGAACCTGTAATGAAAATAAAAAAAGGAATGAAATGGAAAAACAATGATTGGCTGCCAAATTTTTTCCCCTCACGTAAGGCTCCCTTCCCAGTCAACTGAGAGATTCATTGGCCAGTCGGTTGCCTTGGGAGGAGCTTTAGAACTATGGGTTGTTACTGCCCAATCAACTGGACAGAGTTGCCAGTCGACTGATTTGGGAGAAGCTTTAGGATTGTCAGGGGAAAAATAGATTGAAGCTGGCCCAGTCGACTGGCAAAGAATGGATTTTGTCAGGGAAGAATGGATTTAGGTTGCTCAGTTGACTGACAAACTGTAAATGGGAAGGCTTCGAAAAATTTGTCTCAAAGAAGTGGATTGCGGATTGCCCAGTCGGCTGGGCAAGTTTGCCAGCCAACTAGCAAGGGAGAGAGATCCCTGAATTGTTAGGAAGAAGTAGTAGACATCACAGTAGTCGATTATTTTGATTTGAACTGCCTGATACCTATTTTTAAGTCAAGTAATGTGGGAATTTACACTACAAGAGATTTTAAATATTGCGACGCCCAAATGCGTCGCAATTGCGTCGCTAAACATGATATTGCGACGCAATAGCGACGCAACGAGGGCGTCGCTCAACTGTCCGTCGCAATACCCTTTTGTCGCAAATGCGTCGCAATTTTGCGACTCTCTGCGACGCTCTTGCGACGCCACATTGCGTCGCAATATTGCGACGCATGAAAATGCGTCGCTAAATTTAAAAATAAATTTAGTTAGAAAAAAATTATTATTAAATATTGCGACGCAAATTAGTGCGTCACAATATTTAAAATTAATTTTTTAAAAGAAATTATTATTAAATATTGCGACGCACTAATTTGCGTCGCAATATTTAAAATTAATTTATAAAAAAATTATTATTAAATATTGCGACGCACTAATTTGCGTCGCAATATTTATAATAATAATTTTTTAAAAAATTATTATTAAATATTGCGACGACTAATTTGCGTCGCAATATTTATAAATTATTTTAAAAAAAATTATTATTAAATATTGCGACGCTCTAATGCATCGCAAATAAAAATTATTTTATTTTAATAATTTTTAAGATAAAATAGTGACTCAATTTTAGTCGCTAATGCGTCGCTATTAAATTTATTTTTAAATTATTACGATGCCAGGTCATTGCGTCGTAATATTTAATAATAATATCTTAAAAATATTAGCGATCCAATATCAGTCGCTAATGCGTCGCAAATTTTATTTTTAAAAATATTTAAATGATTAAAAATTAAAACGGTTAATTCAATTTTGCTAAATCTAAATATTGATACAAACATTTTTCACTCAATCCAAACAATAATATATTTCAAAAAATAATTTATATATTAAAATTTTGAAGTTTTTACAACATAAAAAAAAAAAAAAAATACATCAAGAATCTGAATGATCACGTGGAGGCTCTGGAGGCTGTGGAGGCTGAAGACTCTGCGACAAGCGTCTAACCATATCCCGCAAATAATGCATCTCATCTCGCATGTCTGCAACCTCCTGATCCCGGCCTCGCATACGATCCTCAAAATCCTGCTCGACCTCCTGCCGAACCTCCTCTGCAATAGATCTGCGAAGCTCCTGTAAACGCTCGGGAGGAAGATCAGCAGGAACTCGCGAGCTGGAGGCCTGATGGGGAAAAAATGTAGAAGCTCTAGTGCCCATACCATAGACCCTGCGGTCTCGTGGCTGGGCACCAACAGCCTCCAAAAACACACGTCGACTCTCCTCTGCTGAGAGTTCGACGGGCGTCTCCCCATCAGTAGAGTCGACCTGCGATGCCTGGGAGCGAAGCTCCTCGACTCGTGTCTTGAAAATATGAAATCAACAATAAATGAGTTAATAAATTTCTCGAAATAAAATTTTAGAAATTAAACAGATACTACATAAATCTAATTTCTTACCGCAACCTCCCGTGATCGCGTGTCGACCCAGGAGCCGTCCCTCCTGGTGTGTGTCGCCCTGAATAGACGAAACTCACCAGGATCTCCGCCCTCCTGCTCAGTCTATAACAATAAAAAAAATGATATTAATACAAATATTTGTAAATAACTAAAATAGTAATTAAAATATTTATGTTTTCTTACCATACGCCGTCTGTGCTCCTGAATCGAAATGGAGCCCGAAGTATGACGGGAGAGACCCGTGCCAGGACCGCCCTTCTCAGATCGGCGGTTCGTGCTGGCTGATGCGGACCTCCTGCGCCAGCCATCGACTCCCAGGCCTGCTGCCACTCGTGCCAAATACCCTCTGGCACGTGCGCAGGACGCTGACCCGACGACCTCCAACGATGAAGCATGTCGGAGTATCGGCGTCGCGTCAGAGCCTCCCATGCTGCCCTAATGGCATCATGGGTGGCAGGATCCCACGTAAACTTTTTCTGCATTAAAATAAACAGTTAGTTTCTGAATTTATTAACTTTAAAGAATTATATATCACTGATAAATTGTATTTAATAAGTTTACCTGAAACTCAGAAAAATAAAACTCCCTCGTGGCTGGCGATACGTGGCGCCAATCGTAGCCACTGGGATCTGCACGCCTCTGAAAAACGGCGCTGATGTGGCTGGAGACATGATGCTGCTCAATGAATCTGTTAAAAAAATGCAAGTTTATAAGTAAATGACTTAAAAACATAAATAAAATATTTTTAATTAGTATATACTTACATCCCCTGAGCATCAAGTCTAAGTACAGTGCGGCCGCGATCGCGGAAGAACTCTCGGAGGTCTGTGCCGATCGGGTGGATGGTAATACTGGTGCAGAGATCGAAGGCTGCGCCTCTGCTGGAGATCCAAACTCTCCATCTCCGACGCTCATGTGATCTGATCTCGCAGGATCCAAACTACGTCTCTGCTCACCCAAACTGTCGTCGGTAGATCTACCTCTGCCCCTCATACTGAAAATACTAAAGATTCACACAATTAAATTACGATTAATGATTGACTATGTAAGAATTTAACACTTATAAAAAAAAGTTAAATTTTAAAAAACCTTTATGTTTAATCGGTGTCATTTGTTTCGTGAAATGTTGGTTCAACATCCGATGCCGTATCGGATTGCGAATCAGTTTCATTATCATCGGAAGGAAACCGAACATTTGCATCCGCAATTTGTTGGACATCACCACTTGGATCTCTAAGTGATGTTTCAGGAGCCCTTGTGTCATCCTCAATTGCATGCATTTCCATCTCATCCTCTTGAAATGCAGGGCACTCGGTTGATTGACTTGATGAACTCTCCTCTAATACGATTGTTGAACGTGGGACGATTTTAGAAACGGCCCACCAATCTCGCTTGTCGTTGCGCAAACTTGGATATCCGCAGTAAAAGACTTGCTGAGCTTGGGATGCAAGGATGAATGGGTCATATTTCTGTAATCTTCGTCGATGGTTCACTTCAACCAAATTATAGTCGTTATGAACCCTTTTGCCCACAGGAACTATCGGATCGAACCAATCACAACGAAACAATACGGTTCGTTTCATAGGCCAACCGGGATATTCAACTTCAACCACCTCTACTAACTTTCCATAATAATCCTGCATATTTGCTCCAACACTTTCTCCTTTTACACACACGCCCCAGTTCTGCGTGCCTCTTGAAGCTGCTAATCGTTCAATCTGAAATTTGTACCCATTTACAAAATAGCCAGTAGAGGTTGTTACGGTCTTCAATGGCCATTGCGATAGACATTTAATGAAAATATTGTCGGTTGTCGACCATGGACCGTTGACCTATAAATTAATAAGCTATTGACATCCAATTCAAAAAATAATAGCCATTATCGAAATTGATTGAGTGATACTACTCACAAATTCATAAAACCAGTAAGCAAACTCCGTTTCTAATTTCTGCCCAATTGCAACTTGACTGATGTCGGGATTCATCTGTCGTTGTCTATCACAGAACATCCTTATGGGATGAAAAGGATGAAAACTACTGTTAGAAATTAAATATTATGGTATATTATTATATAAATTTAAATTTTCAATTTAGCATTGAAGTATACACTTACTCAATATAAGGATCGACTTCTCGACAGTTCATTAGGATGTAATAATGTGCTGCATTATACTCCATATCGCTAAGATTTCTTGACTTCTGCCCACCAAATGAACGGCCGATAGCTTTAAAAATTGATATTCTACCGTCATTAGCTTCTGCTTCGTCCACACATACGTCATCGTTACGACCATGATTTCGGCTCCTCGTGTGGACGTGACCCTCAAAGTAATGTGAGGCAAAAGCTGAAACTTCTTCGACCAAGTGTGCATTGCATATAGAACCTTCAACCCTTGCTTATTACGCACATTATTTTTTAACTTCTTAAGATACCTATATGTAAAGTTGCAACAAAAAATTAACGAATTTTTCAAGCAATGAAATAATATTTGAAATGTCAACATATCTTAATGATGTATATATTTACCTCTCGAAAGGATACATCCAGCGATACTGCACGGGACCAGCTATGCTCGCTTCGTATGGCAAGTGAACCGGTAAATGCTCCATTGAGTCAAAAAAACTGGGAGGAAATATTCGCTCAAGCTTGCATAAAATAATTGGAATTTCCTCCTCAAGCCTTGCCATGGATGCAGAAGTAATGACTGCGGCACATAACTCCTTGAAGAATAAGCTGAGCTCCGTAATTGCCTTCCAGACATGTTGCGGAAGCAACTCACGAAAAGCTATAGGTAATAATCGTTGCATGAAAACATGGCAGTCGTGGCTCTTCATGCCGAACAACTTGAGCTTATGCATGTCCACACACCTACCGATATTTGAGGCATAACCATCTGGAAATTTTAACCCTCTTAGCCAGTTACATAAAACTTCTCGTGAATTTCTGTCAAGAGTGTAACATGCTTTAGGATAGGTCCCATCGGCACTCCTTCTCAAATCACCTCTTCTGCAGTACTGATTAAGTTCTTCTCTTGACTTTGCAGTATCTTTTGTTTTTCCCGGGATGTTTAGCACCGTGTTAAATATGTTATCAAAGAAATTTTTCTCGATATGCATAACATCCAAATTGTGCCGGATGAGATTTGTGCTCCAATAAGGCAAATCCCAAAATATACTTCGCTTCTTCCAGTTATGTTCTTTACATATACGGCTATTTATTCTATCTGCATCCGGTTCCCATGCATACATCAACCCCAAATGCTCTATAGAATCAAATAGATCCGTGCCGGACCTAACCGGTTCGGCAAATTTTGTGACTGCTTTGTTCTTCCGGAAGGCGATCAAGTTACGCCTGTAAGGATGATTTGGGGGCAAGAATTTCCTATGGTTATCAAACCATGACTGCTTACCACTCTTCTGCAATGTAAATGCATCCGAATCATACATGCAATGAGGGCATGCCAGACGTCCAGCAGTGCTCCAACCAGACAACATTGCATATGCCGGAAAATCACTTATTGTCCACATCAAAGCAGCTCTCATTAAGAAATTTTGTTTCATAGAAATGTCGTAGGCTACCACTCCTGTTTCCCACAACATTTTCAATTCGGCCACCAACGGTTGCAGAAAGACATCAATCTTTTCCTTTGGATTTGATGGTCCTGGAACCAAAACGGTTAAAAACATTGCAGGATCTTTCATGCACTTCCACGGAGGAAGGTTATATACAGTCAGTATCACAGGCCAACATGAATACTGTTGCCCCGCTTGACCAAATGGTTGGAAGCCATCGGTACAAAGACCTAATCTCACATTCCTTATATCTTCAGCGAAATCAGGATGATTTTCATTGAAATGCTTCCAAGCCTTTGAATCTGATGGATGCCGCATTTCATCCTCTTTAGATTCATGTTCGGCATGCCATCTCATATCAGCAGCTGTTGCCTCAGATCTGTATAATCTCTGCAGGCGTGGGGTAAGAGGAAAGTAATGCATCCTCTTGTAAGGCACACTTTTCCTCCTACTTGTACCGGCTCCTCCTTCGGTGTTTTTGAACCTCGATTGCCCACAAATCTTACACCATCTCAGCTCTGAGTCTTCACCCCAAAATATCATACAATTGTTCAAGCAACAATCGATCTTATTAACTGGGAGCCCAAGCCCACGCAACAACTTCTTTGTTGCGTAAAAACTGTCTGCGGCAACATTATCATTTGGCAGAATTTCTTTGATTAACTCAGCTACAGAATTGAACGCCTTTTCTGATAATCGATGTTCTGCCTTAATATTCAACATTCGAGCAGCTGTAGAGAACTGGGAATGACCCTCACACCCAGGATACAATTCTTGATTGGCAGCACGCAACATATCGTAAAATTGTTGTGCTTCTGGATTTGGTTCTTCCATAAATGTATTCTGATTGAAGTCATTACCCGATGCATTCATAACCATTTGTTCATATGTGTTTAAATTCACAAATGGTTCATCTACGGGAATTGACTCTTGTTGGCCTATAACAGCTGCTGGAATATCCTCTGGTTCACCATGACAGTACCAAACATAGTAATCAGGAACAAAACCCTTCTTACACAAATGCACCTTAACAGTTTCCACATCTCTGTAGGCTTTATTCTGACACCTGTGGAAGTTGCATGGGCACCTAATCCTAGGCCCATCCATCCATTCAGGTTGGCTACATGCAAATGCGATAAATTCTTCCAATCCATTCAGAAAATCTGGATTCAGCAAGCCATCTTTTATCCTTGCATACATCCATGAGCGAGTCCCGCTCATTTTTGACCGACTTATACAAAGTCTGGTAAATCATTAAATGAAACCAAAAAATAAAACTATATTAGTATTAATAAATATATAACTAAATTATTTCTTGGGCACAACTATTAAGGTTAATTACAACCAATTAAATCATTTATAAGTACCCAAATTTTTTTTAGGTAAATAAGGACCCTACCATGCAAGGGCGAGCCACGGCTACGATCCTTGGGGTGCTAGCAAGGACCGATGCATAGGTTAATGGCTAAAGAGAGGGCTTGAGTTTGTGTCGGGCCATAAGGCGGTGCGTTTAGTCATTAGACTTCACAAGAATTCAAGTGTCTTAAATAATTCTACCTTCACTCCATGTCTACAAGGTAAGGCCCTATCCCATTCAAGAATATTTTTTGTGATATGTTATTCTGCTATTAATTATCATCGATCGGCAACATTGAAATTTCGGCAGCATTTCCCCATATGTTCTCCTACATGTGTGGTATATAAGCCACACTAGGAGAACGTATGAGCAAATGCAAACCGAAATCTCACCCCACGATGATTACTAGCAGACTAACATGTCACAAGAAATATTCCCAAACTGTCCACCAGGACAATTTGAGAATTTGCAAGACTAAGGCTTACAAATTCTCAAACGGGTCTAAAGGTTAATTAAAGTGCTGTGATTATGGAAGTCCGAAGACAATCGAACTTATGCTTGTTATTCTTAACTTCTTGTGAATTATACATGTAATCACTAACTTTTTAAGATTATTGTGTCAAATACAAATGTTTGCGAATACTAAAATGTAAATCATTGAAACTAGTAATTTGTTGCTGGAAATTAAATAATATTACAACAAAACATTTTATTTAGCATTTCAAAATGTAATGCATCATTAAGTTTGCAGCAGAATATAAATAATCAAGACATAACAAATGTAAATGAGTATAAATGCANATCCAAGCCCTGATCCCGATCGGCCACGATCGATCTCGGACAGTTGCAATCCGTCCGAGATCGGCGACGATCCGATGGTTGCGATCGATCCAAGCCCTGATCCCGATCGGCCACGACCTATCTCGGACCGTTGCAATCGTCCGAGATCGCGACGATCCGACGGTTGCGATCGATCCAAGCCCTGATCCTGATCGGCCACGACCGATCTCAAACCGTGGCGATCAATCCGAGATCGGCGATGATCCAACGCTTGCGATCGATCCAAGCCCTGATCTCGATCGGTGACGACCGATCGCGGACCGCGGCAATCGGTCCGATCGACGACGATCCGAGGGTTGCGATCGATCCAAGCCCTTATTCTGATCGGTCACGATCGATTTTGGACCGATCGCTATTTAACATAATTAATTTTTTTAAATATATAACGACGCAAAGGGTTGCATCGTATTTTTTTAATATGATAATTATAATAATAAAAAATTAATTCAAATAATTACGATGCAACAAGTACGTCTCTATATTAAAACATAATTTTCTAAATTAATATTTTCGCTTATTACATCGCTAATGCGTTGCTATTTAACATAATTAATTTTTTAAAAAGATTGCAACTCAATGTGTTACGTCGTAATTATTTTTTTCATATTTATAATTTATAAAATTTAATTTTATTTAAAATTATTGCGATGCATTTATTGCGTCGCTATATTAAAAATAATTTTAATTTATTTTCTGGTTTATTACGTCGCTAATGCGTCGCTATTTAAAATATTTAATTTTTTCCAAAATATTGCGACGCACTGGGTGGCATCGCAATATTTTTTTAAAATATTAGTACTGTAAAAAATATAATTCCATTTAAATTATTTGACGCAATTGTGTCATCGCTAAATTAAAAATAATTTTCCTATTTTTCTAGTTTATTGCGTCGCTAAGGCGTCGCTATTTAAAATATTTAATTCTTTTCAAAATATTGCGACGCACTGGTTGGCATCGCAATATTTTTTAAAATATTACCACTGTAAAAAATATAATTCCATTTAAATTATTTGCGATGCAATTGTTGTGTCGCTATATTAAAAATAATTTTTCTATTTTCAATTTTATTGCGTCGCTAAGGCGTCGCTATTTAAAATATTTAATTCTTTTGAAAACATTGCGATGCACTGTTATGCATCGCAATATTTTGTAAACTATTTATACTTTAAACAATATAATTTCATTTAAATTATTTGCGATGCATTTGTTGCGTCGCTAAATAAAAAATTATTTTTCTTATTCTCTAATTTATTATGTCGCTAATGCGTCGCTATTTAATATATTTAATTCTTTTAAAAACATTGCGACGCAATGTGATGCGTCGCAATATTTTTTTCGATAATTAGATTTTATAAAATTTAATTTAATTTTAATTATTTGCGATGCAATTGGTGCGTCGCTAAATTAAAAATAATTTTTGTAATTATCTATTTTATTGCGTCGCTAATGCGTCGCTATTTAAAATATTTAATTCTGTAAAATAAATTGCGACGCAATATTTGCGTCGCAATATTTTTATTGATATTTATATTTCATAAAAAATTAATTTAAAAATATTGCGATGCAATATTTGCGTCGCAATATTAAAAATTTAATTTTTTTTGATTTTTTGGTTAATTGAGTCGCTAATGCGTCGCAATATTTTGTTGTCATGAAGGCATCGCAAAGAGGTCGCAATTTAGCGACGCAATTTTGCGTCGCTAAATTTGCGTCGCTATTTCGGTATTTTCTTGTAGTGTTAGATGAAATAGCTATGAAAGTAGGATTCGTTAATAACTAAAAAAGTGATTGGGTAGTGACTCATGGTGACTATAGACTGATGTATTATCTCAAGAGGTTCCTATGGACATCTCATGTGTGATCACAGGAATACTATTGTTCAAGATATTAGTAGATTTCTACATGTTAAGCATGCTCAAGTGCCATGTATATTCCAAAAAGCGTACGTTAAGAGCTATTGAGAGCAAAATAAAAATTTTTCCAAGCTATTTAAAACCCACTATGTAATACTTAGCCTGTAAGCCGTCGTAATGTTAGGGAGAAGGAGAGGAGAATCAGGCAGAAAGAAAGAAAGAAAGAGAGGAAGAAGAAAGGAAGAAGAAGAAAAAGAAAGAAGAAGAAGAAAAGGAAGGAAAAGCTGGGGGAAAAAGCTAGTTTCCAAGGTAAGCTCTAGCTTCTCTAAACCCAGTATAGCATAGATTTTTCATAGATTATTGTAGATAAGATGATAGTAGAGGTAATTTTAAGTAGAGAAATGATGGAAGAAAATTATATGATATTAGATATTAGAGCATGCATGCATGCATGGTTTCAGAAAAACCTTGCGTGCAGATAATTCTAATAGTTACTATGTCTCTATGATGACATAGGTCAAGAGGGTTATTCTAGGAAGAAGGAACAACGATGTTGATTCTCAGATAGGAGTGCTATTTGCTGAGGTGAGTGGGTTTCTCATCTAGCAATGAAAATTTTATTTTGAGCTAGTATAATGATGTTAATACCTAACTGTTGTATGATATGCTTAGTAGAGGACTATATGTGTTTTTAAACCTAAAAAATAAGAACCTAATATAAGATATTCTGATGCATGGGTTTTAATACGTGAGTCTAAAACATGGGTTTGAGCCAAGAAGCAAAGTATGAGTTTTGAGCATGAGTTTTAAACGAAAGTATTAAGCATAATTTTTGATATGTGGATTTCATATGCACACATGACATATTTGAATAATTAACTTGCAAAAAGAACATATTTTGATGGGGCTGATCATTCTATAGACTGTGTTATAGCACGAACATTGCACACTACTATTGAGCCGGCACCTCCTTGCGATTCGATCGTACGATGACCCCCGGGACCAAGGATGAGTGCATCCTAGATCAGGCATAGTAGGATAGGTTGTAAGCAGCCCATGGGGGCAAAATTATAGCTCAATAGAGTTGGTTATTATATAGCCCATGGGGGAGAAAATAAATCCGAGATTCTAGGGTTAAGGAACAAAGCAATTTGTTAGGTGAACCACATCGGTAAGGGATGCTATTTGTGCAGGGATCCTATTGCCAGTTCACGTATTTATTGATCGAGAGTACATCTGCAGAAGAGCGACTGCAAGGTGGTACATCAGAGGCATCACATCCAGCTAGCCCAGCATCATGAAATTTAAAAAGCTTATATTATGATTTAAAAAGGGCTAGTGGGCCAAGTATTTATCCCAGTGGGGATGGTTTATATGAGATGCCAGTGAATAAATTAGATCCTAGTGGGGATCAGAGAAATGAGAAAAAAAAAAAGCTGGGCTCCATAAAAGAGATTTTATGTTTTATAAAAAAAATGCATTATTCATGAATTTTCATATAAATGAGTTATTTTTCAATGAGAAAAGTTATATTATAGAGTATTTCAGAACTAGTATATTGTTGCAAGCATAAGTTATCTTGCAAATTATCTTTTATCATTGTAAAAAGGTATATGTATACAATTATGGAGATGTTTTCCAATGAGAAAGATATTTGTATGATATTTCAGTTAAAAATATATATTATTTGAAGAATAAGCTATATTTTACGTTATCGGATATCATGTTAAAAATGTACTTTGGTTTATACATGCTATATTGTATCTGCATATTGTTGAAAAGGTGAGTATTGTGGTTCTCAACTTTTTCATGGTTAGATGGTTATCCAATTATTGGGACTTAGGTCTCACCCTTCTGTTGTTGATATTTTATTTTCCAGATCAGTAAGATTGTTTGGTAGGGAAAAGGTTAGTAGAATTGGGACCCTTAGTTGCTGAAGCCTATAGGATGCAAGAGTATAAATGATAGTTTTGTACATTAAGTTAGTCTGAAAAATATTCATGTATATGTATATGTGTATATGTACAGTGAGTTTGGTGATGTATCTTAAACTCTTTTGAAATAAAAGAAAGACATGTGTTTTAGAGAAAATTATGAGTGTAATGTAAGTATCGGTGATTGTGCTATCGATTGTGAATATGATCTTATAAACTGCTTAAGAATGTCATAAAAAATATTTGAGTAAGGATATACAAAGTTTTTAACAGGACATTTTTATGTTTCTGCTGCTTGTGATAATCCATTGGAGTTTTCTAGGTCTTTATGGAACGCTACATAAATGCTAGCAAACTCTATTTGATTACCAGGCGTATGCAGGGTGTATTGTCGGTTGTCCCAGGAGTGAGGGAGAGTCGACAGTAATCCTATATTGAGTATGTATTAGTGAGGACTATGATAAAAGAATCCAATCAATAACCTTCTACTTCATTTTTTTTTTTTGATAAAGTCATCATTACAATCCCATTCGAGAGAAGTCTTGGATCCAAACACAAATGGCAGCGTTCCTATTTAAAAAAATTCTTATATGGAGACCAATTAACTTGTCTCCCATATAACAAGTTCGCTTTGTCTAGGATATATTCACTGAGGATATTGATAACATTGATTAGAAAATTATCCATAAAGATAGGTTCCCATTGAAGTGCAGTGGCTACAGCTACTCTCTCAGAACTTTCTTTTGTAAGATTTCCTGCAACGTTAGCTGTTCTCTATAGGAAAAATTGTGCAATATTTTCGTATTAGCACATTTTTCCTGTTTCTAATCGCCACACATTCTAAGAAACTTCAAGTCGTGATCCATTTTTCCCAAGCCTACAACAAGGAAAAAGCTTCTTTTTTTTTTTTTTTTGCAATCACTGGGTCCATATGAGAAAAACACCACGCAACAGTTCGTAGTTCCAAAGAGAATATCTTCCTTCAATCGCTACGAGCCTCTGATCATGTCCTCTCCTTGGTCCAGGTGTTCGTCCTTAATTTGAGCAGAAAGTTAGACAGCTCCCCTTGTCCTGAACAGTGACTCGTTGCCACCAGAATGGACGGGAATTATTAGAACTCACTCGTTCGGCTCCTGTGGTCACCTCCGTCAAGAAAAGAGAATGACAAGACAACCTTACTCCTGGTCCGGTATTAAAATCAAAATCGAAATTACTCATTTTTGCTATCTATGTAATTTAAAATTAAAATCAAATTAATTATTATTATTATTATTATTTGATTCGTTCAAATCTTAAAATTAAAAGCAGTTTATAATAAAGATATTTTGTTGAGTCAAAGCCTTAAAAATGAGCACGGTAAATTCGTTTTCTTCATTTCTCCTTTTTCAACTTCTGAAAAAAAAAAAGAACGTCAAGATTTTAAGATTTGACTATAATTTTATTTTTCTTTAAAACTATAACTATTTATATACTTCTATCATGCGCTGTGTTGTTGTGATAAGAGGACTTACGAAGGAGAAAAGAGAAAGAAGAAGAGGAGAGGAACCATTTTCATTCCAAAAAAAAAATAAAACAAAATTTTAATTTCATCTAAATAAATAATTAAAATTAAAATCAACTTATCCGAATGCCATTCGAGAGTCCCATTTTGGCAAACAACAGGCCTAACGGAAACATTTCATTCGTATGAAGATTATTTAGGCAAAGCTTCTGGCGATAACCGGATCGCAACTTTGAGCAGAGCCCAATGCCCTTCATCCGAGGGAGCTGGCGCATCAAAAACGTAGTATGCTTCCAATGGAGGTAGCGGAGTCAAGACGGCAAGAGAAATCACAGGACAAATACAAAAGAAAACGTACCTAAGCTTAACCTTTTGCTTTTCGGTATAGCTTGAAGGAAAAGACTTTGTACACGCCTTCGGTGCAGCAAGTCCTATGTGGGCTGTACCTGTTCCCATATATGCACGACATTCATTAAAAAATGTTAAGATAACTTTACGACATCCCAAAAAATAAACTTACGACACCCTAGTTTTAAGCTTACGACACCGTAGTTATAAAGTTAAGACGCCTGTTCAGAAAGCAAAAAAACTTACGACATCCTAGTTTTAAACTTATGACACCCTAGTTTTAAACTTAAGACACCCGTTCAGAAAAGGTATTTGTACACAAATTCCAAAAAAAAAAAGCTGTTTGACGTGCATTAACCCGTTCAGCTTTTTTTAGAATTTGTGTACAAACACCTTTTTTTAACGGGTATCTTAAGTTTAAAACTAGGGTGTCGTAAGATTAAAACTAAGGTATCGTAAGTATTTTTGCTTTCTTAACGGGTGTCTTAGTTTTATAACTACGGTGTTGTAAGTTTAAAACTAGGGTGTCGTAAGGTTTTTTTTTGCTTTCTTAATGCGTGTCTTAATTTTGACGTAACGTACATTAATACCAGCTTTTTTTTGAATTTGTGTACAGACGAGTGGGTATCGTAATTTTATAACTACGGTGTCGTAAGATTAAAACTAGGGTATCGTAAGTATTTTTTGCTTCTTAATGGGTGTCTTAGTTTTATAACTACGGTGTCGTAAGTTTAAAACTAGGGTGTCGTAAGTTTTTTTTTTTCTTTCTTAATGGGTGTCTTAATTTTGATGTGACGCATTAATACCAGCTTTTTTTGGAATTTGTATATAGACGAGTAGGTGTTGTAATTTTATAATTACGTGTCGTAAGATTAAAACTAGGGTGTGGTAAGTATTTTTTGCTTTCTTAATGGTGTCTTAGTTTTATAACTACGATGTCGTAAGTTTAAAACTAGGGTGTCGTAAGGTTTTTTTTCTTTTTTTTTAATGGGTGTCTTAATTTTGACGTGACGTGCATTAATACCAGCTTTTTTTGAATTTGTGTAAAGACGAGTGGGTGTCAAATTTTATAACTATGGTATCGTAAGATTAAAACTAGGGTGTCGTAAGTATTTTTTGCTTTCTTAACGGGTGTCTTAGTTTTATAACTACGGTAAGTTTAAAACTAGGGTGTCGTAAGGTTTTTTTTTGCTTTCTTAATGGGTGTCTTAATTTTGACATGACTGCATTAATACTCGTTAAGTTTTTTTTGGAATATGTACATGTTAGGAAATGTGTCCTACAGCCAATCATCTAGCTTATAGACGGTTGTGATTCATTGTACATGATTTATTTGATTAATAAAAGTTATTTTGGCAGTACAACATATTTTTCATCTTCCAATAGAACTCTTATATGTTGTAGTCCTTAGAATTACATTTATTCGAGAAAGGAGGAATTATCGAGTAATTCTTAAATGGGTTCGCGACCAAATGATATGTTATTACCTAGGACAATAACGTAGTCAAGTATAGGCTGTTGTGTGCCATATATGTTGGTTTGTCCTCTTAAACCAAGGAGTGTATGATATTAGTATGGCATGCAGGTGAGTATAGGAGTACATTCACTGAACAATGGCTCACCTCTGTTGAGTACTCTACTGTCAAGGGTATCTCACAGAAGGGCAATGGGTATAAGTGCCCCTTAGACTAGAAACTATCATGGTGACTTAGTAAGCAACTCATTGTACTTAGGTACTACTATCTGGATTTGTAATCCAGTGACGGAAGGTTGCTGGGTATATTCAAGTACTTATTAAATCAGTGATGAGTCAAGATGGAATTGTCCACTCTAACTATTAAAGTTAATACTCGTTTGTGTTTTAATTTTGCAAAACCTTGGCCAGGGTAATCCATGTAGGAGTC
This sequence comes from Calamus simplicifolius, assembly GCA_900491605.1. Lineage (NCBI taxonomy): Eukaryota > Viridiplantae > Streptophyta > Magnoliopsida > Arecales > Arecaceae > Calamus > Calamus simplicifolius. Next base: position 89,640 of record UESW01001914.1, read on the forward strand.
ATAGGATTGTACATGTTGAAACACACTTAGATGTTTTTGGAAGTTGGCAATGAACTCTAAATTCATCTTGAGTATTTGGACAAGGGGATGAATTATACGGTAATCATAGCCTAGGTTCCTGAATATTATTTGCATATATTCGGTCTATTCGGACGTCGGATACCATTGCTAGATGGTCACATCGATTGGTATAGGAAGTGTTCCTATGCTACCGACTTAGATTCGAACCTATGGAGTCATGCACATAGTCAGGTGACCTAGAGACAAGCTTAACCCATGATCTAAGTAGGACTTGGTCATATGGGTAATACCGAGTTTGTACTAGCAATGTCTAGCTAGCACTAGGCATTAGCGGTAGTACTTATTCTGGGGATGAACTTGAGTTAGTTTGTAACTTAAGTGAATTTTTGGGATTTATTCAGACACATTGTGGGATAGGACTTGAACCATAGACCAATGGTTGGTTTGACGATAGAGTGGTTTAGATCTGGTTTCAAAGTGGTTTGAATCGGATATCCAATATAGCCTCTGATCGTTTATTTATGAATTTTGAAATATAAATTACTTTAAATTAGAAATTAAATAAGTCCAATGTGAAGTATGGTTCGAGATCTTTGCATAGGTTCTTTCGGATTTTAATTTGGACTTCAAACGGATTTAATCTGATTATTTTCATATTTATAAATATTGTAAATATTTTTATATTATCGTTGCGGGCAATCGAGACTTTAAAATTTAGAAAATTTACGATTCTACCATTTCATTTAAATTACGGTTCTACCATTGAGATGGCGTGAATTTGAAACTTCATATAAATTATGATTTTGTCATTCCGATAATGTGAATTAAAAAATTTTATTTAAATTACGATCTTGCCATTGAGATGATATGAATCCGTAAATTTGTTTTATAAAATTTTCTTTACGTGTTGACAATGCGTGAATGCCCGTAACCCTAAAACAAATTCAAAAGGTTGTTTGGGTTGTTTTACGATGGGTTTATTTAAGAAACTTTTCTCAACTTCAAGGAGAGAATAGCGAGAAAGAAGAGTTCAAAGATCAGAGAAGTCCAAGAAGAGAGGGTCTCTCTTGGAGAAGAGTTTTCCATCCCTTCTGATTCTATGTCCCCTGTCTTAAGGTTTCCTGGCGTGTGTACGAAATAGAGGAGTGGCACGTGCGACTCTCGCAAGGCATCAAGAGGAAACTATTCACAGGAGATTAGATCTACATCCAGTTTCTGCATCAGGTACACAAACTGAAAGGTATAAAATTTAATTTTAAATTTTGCATGCTTTCAATTACAGATATACATGACGTATTTTATAAATTTAATTAGATTAAATTTAAATAAAATACATGCATACAAATAAACCTGAGATCCTAGGGCATCGTAAAATCAAATTTTTTCTACGGTACAGACACGTTTTTCGAACGGGTGTCTTAAGTTTAAAACTAGGGTGTCGTAAGTTTAAAACTAGGATGTCGTAAGTTTTTTTTGCTTTCTGAACGGCTGTCTTAACTTTATAACTACGGTATCATAAGCTTAAAACTAGGGTGTCGTAAGTTTTTCCTTCGGGATGTTGTAAAGTTATCTTAACATTTTTTAATGGGTGTCGTGCGTATGTGGACCAATAAAAAGGAATGGTGCAGCCCACGTAGGACTTGCTGCATCGAAGACGGTGTACAAAGTCTTTTCCTAGCCTGAATCTATGCCACTGTAACAATTATCAACAAGACAAAAAGGATTATCTAAACGATTAATCTACTGGCATAGCAAAATTTGGTCTCCTTCCTTGCTCCATGATACAGATATATGCCTTTGTTCTCGTTTTTGGTCGTTGATTACCAAAAATTTGTCGTTTGCTATAGAATTAATGTATGAGAGAAACGCAATGCATCCTCCATGCCCAAATTGGATAATTTGTACGGACAAACATATCACCGCCACGTGTTCGCGCATATCTTCTCAACGCGCTGCATGGAGGTCAGAAGTTATACATAGTCCCTCGTGCCTAGGAATCCGTGAGTTCATCAAAACCCCCCCGATCTATTTAGTTTTATGTTTGTCATTTCTAATTTTAGGGTTTAGTCTTTGCTAGGGTTTTCTTCCAAGTCACCTCTCCGCGTCTACAACCTCGGCAAGACCTTCGTCGTTCCTGTCACCGACCTCCTCTTCTGATTGGTCCTGATATGAAAACTCTCCTCTATGTTGGAAATTAAACTTGATATTTTCAAAGTGACTTTGAAAGAAGAAATTTCTACCTTGAAAATCTATTAGTGGCATAGAAAATTGATGCTATTAATTGTATAAACTCAAATCGGGACTCTATTTACCCGAAAAGAAAGGAAGAGATGATTTTGCATAATTCTTGGCACAAGCTAAGGGTTGTGATGTAGAATGGATAGTTAAGGAGTTTTCTCGTGATATCTGACTGATCTTGAGCTCGATTGACTCCAACTTTGACGAAAAGGAAGTCCTAAACAAGCTCTATAAAAGAAGGACCCTAGGCAATAGTTGTTGGAAAGTTTTCTATAAAGTTCTTTTTCTTTTATTTAGATCATTATATTTAGGTATGAAAGAGAAAAATTATGGAGGGGATGCTGGTGGCAGCAATGCGCGGCTAGATTCCTTCAACTTGGGATTATGATAAAGTTTGTAACCAGGTTCTATCTCTCTTTTTGTTCTTGATGTCTATGCAATAAAAATCATGCTCTTATCTCATATATATTTTGAGTTATTTTTCTGATCGAGGTTTTAATTTAGCATACACAGTCTGCACCCTCTACCAACGTGCCATGATCTTAAGATATAGTACATGACTAAGAGAGATAGATCGTAGTATAAAAGATTAGACCCCTAATCTTGCAAGTAATTAGATTATTTATACTCTAAGCGGACGTATCATGATCTCCTGATGCGGTCTGTGCCTAACAAGAGATAAATTATTCTAACCCTGAATTTACAAAAATTATTGCTAGTGCAACAAAAAGAAAAGAAGATAAAACCTGTTAGCATGGTGAATTCAGATTCCTAGGTTGCTTCTCTTACTATCTTAATTTTATTAATTAATTAGTTATTATCTTTTAATAACCACTATTCATAATATATTTCTCTATAAATAATTTTCTTTTATATTTTTTCATAAAATAATTACCCTTGGTACTCGAGGATACAATCTCGATTCACCACTAGCTATAAGAGTGAGTAGTTTTATTTTTGATTGCCAACGACAACGATCAAATTTTGGCGCTATTGTCGGGGATCCGGGCATCATTAGTTCACAAGAAAAAAATTTAAAAAAAAATTAAAAATATATCACAAATTTTCTCTTAATTTTATTCTTATTTCTGATCTTTTTATTGTTTTATTATTATTTTTGTTTCTAAATAAAAAAAGAGTAAAAAAAAATTTATAGTTATTGCTCTCTTTAGTTTATTACTTTTTTTTAGTTACCTTAATTGTTAGATTTTTTATTTTTTTTTAACATAAAAAATTAATTTTTTCTTGTCACAAATCCACTTTTAAACTAATTAACTTATCCTTTTAATTAACTTACCTTAAAGAACCTAAAAAAAACCCTAAGACACTTTTTATAAAATATAATTAATTTAAAGAAATAAATAATAAAGTTTAAAAACTTTTTAACTTGTTTAGACACCTTGTTTGACTTGCATTGCATTTTCATAAAATACTAGGCACAACACCTAAATAACATAAGGTAAAAATTTTATCACCCTTTCTTGGCCCACAAACTATCACCCTGCATGCTATATAACCCTAAGCCGTTAATTTAAAATTAACTAGACAGTGGCCCCTAAGGACTTTTGAGTTTACTAGGATAAGGGACCCTGAAAGTTGGACTAGCTCAGTATTAACTAGTTCACTAGTGTCTAGGAAAGAGGTTAAAGGATGATGCAGACCTGAAGGAAGGCATTTCTTTAATTGGTTACGTTGTCTCACCTAGCCAATTAATTTGGTGTCTAAGTAAAGCAAAGGCAACCTTGGATAGTAAACTTACCCTTACCTGGCCAGTTACTTAGTATATGACTTCCAAAATTCAAAGGCAAACTTGGCAGTTATGAGTTGTCTAGATATAGGATAACCCTAAGGTAGAGAGTCCAGTGTTTGACAACTTATTTTTTCTAACAGAAACTTTAACCTAATTAAGACATTCTTCTCTATCGTCTTTAGATCTAGGATTCCTTAGATTTTCATCTTTAGACTTCTTCTCTTTCTTTCTTCCCTCTTCTTCTCTTCTCTCTTTCTCTACATAATATTAAAAAATAAACTCAAAATTGCAACTTAGAAAAGGAAGTCTGGTCGACTAGTAAGGAAAGATCTAAACCCTACCTTTGACCAAGAAAAAGTAATTATGGAGAAATTAGAACATCCCCTTAGCTTGAGAGAATATTGTTACCCAATTGGATCTGCCCAACCATCGTGCATTTGACTGTCCCAAACAAATGTTACTAGCTTTGAGATTAAGCCTCAGATTATCAACATGCTCCCTAAATTCATAAGAATTGAGGATGCTTTCATTTTTATTAGAGAATTTGAGGAAGTATGTGATAATAGGAGGACGCATGAACTCTCAGAAGATGCTGTGAAACTTAGGCTAATTAACTTTGCCCTTAAGAAAAATGCCAAAAAATGGTTGTATAGTTTACCTACTCAGTCAATCTCAACCTGAGAGGGTTTTGTTAAAGCATTCTTGAGAAAATTCTTTTCACATCATAAAATAGCCAAGTTGAGAAACAAAATTACCCAATTTCATCAATTAGGGGGAGAGTGTTTTTGGAAGTGTCTAAACTAATTTAAGAACCTATTAAGCCAATGTCCACACCATGTGATAGAGACTTGGAGGTTATGCCAAACCTTCTATGAAGGTCAAACCTAAACTCCAGAACCATGCTCGAGTCAATGTGTCAGGGCAACTTTATGCAGAAATCACCCAATAAAGTCTGGCAATTTTTAGAGGATTTAGCAAAAAGAGCTTACAATGGGAGGAAACTAAGGAATCTGAACCCACACCATCAAGAGATGGTATGCACCAATTCTCTCCATCTATAGCTGAAGAAGCTACAATCGCATCTCTGATTTGTAGGATAGAAGCCTTGAAACTCAAGGGATAGACCCCGATAAATCATGTAAATCAAGTGTCCGCACATGTCTGCACTGGATGGAATGAGCCAGGACATATAGTAAAAGAGTGCCCCCACTTCATGACCCAAACTGAAAATAGTTGTGCACAGGTGAATGCGACCTATCAAAGAACAACCAACAATCCCTATGCACCAACCTATAACCCAGGGTAGAGAAACCATCCAAACTTTGCCTAGTCTAAGGTCCTAGCGCATGTGGTCCCAACTTTAACCAGCCTAACCCAAGGCCCAATCCTATAGGAAACAATCCACCAGTCAATGAGAATGAAAAGAGGTGTAGTTCCCTAGACAAAGCCCTGAAAACCCTAGTTTAATCCTAAGTTGACACCTATGCCATGATAAATAGCACCAATGCCACCCTGAATAACTTTATGCAAAACACAGGGTAACAGCTATCCACTAATACCAAGGCCATAGCTTGTTTGGAGATACAGGTAGGTCAGTTAGCCATAACCATAAGTGAAAGAGAATGGGGTAAGCTACCGAGTCAGCCTGAAGCTAACCCTAGGAACCTAAACATCCAAGGATCAAAACAAGGAGTCCAAATTAACCAACTAAGTATCATTCATACATTAAGATATGGAAAATAAATAGATAATTAGGTGGGTACATCGAAGAAAAAGAATTAGAAGTTCCACTATTTGAACGACTTATTAAGCTGCTGGGTCAGCCCAAAACACCTGAGGCATCAGAGTCTGATGTAATGCTCAACCCATAAGCTGAACTCATGCCAAAAGAAGATAAACCAAAAATTAGGGTTGTAATACCATTCCTAAATAGACTTAAGCCCAACCGAAATTTGGCCCAATTTGATAAGATTTTGGAGGTCTTTAAGCAAGTTAAAGTGAACATCCCCTTACTAGACATGATCCAACATGTTCCAGCCTATGCCAAATTTCTTAAAGATCTATGTACCAAAAAGAAGACCACCAATGTGCCTAAAAGAGCCTTTCTGGTAGCCGGTGTGAGCTCTTACCTATCAAACCACTTGCTGGTAAAATACAAAGATCCAGGATCACCCACTATTTCATGCATTATGAGGAACACCCTCATAAACAGGGCTCTATTAGACTTAGGGGCGAGTTTTAATATATTGTCATACTCTGTATATGTGCAACTAGGGTTGAAAGAACTAAAGCCTACGGGAAAGACCATACAACTAGCAGATCGCCCTTTGAAAGTATTCAAAGGAATAGTAGAGAATGTGTTGATCAAAGTTAGTGACTTCATCTATCTGATAGACTTTGTGATTTTAGAATTTGAACCGGTGACAAACCCAAAGAGCCATATCCCAATGATTTTAGGTAGACCATTTTTGGCTATAGCTAATGTTCTAATTAATTGCCAAAATGAATTAATAAAACTTTCTTTTGGAATATATCAATTGATCTTAATATTTTTAATCTTATCAATACAAACAAATGAGTGACTCAAATTATATTCAAGATATTGTTTCTGATCCAATTAACCTTAGTGATGAAAAGATTGACCTAGAAATCTGCATGAACCAAGATGGAGAGCAAATTAATGAGGTTGCTACAATTGATAAAAATCAAGATGAAAACATCCAACTAAACCACTAGAGAAAGTACTTGAACAATTACCCAAACCATCAATGGAGGAAGCATCCAAATTGAAACTAAAACCATTTTCCAAGCATCTCAAATATGCATACCTAGGTCCATCAGAAATTCTACCTATAATTATTTTAACCGACCTAAACTCCTCATAAGAAGTGAAACTACTGAATATCCTAAGAGAAAATAAAGAAACGTTAGGATGAACTATGGCTGACATAAAGGGGATCAACCCCTTGATCGTTTAACATAGGATTCACTTAGGGGAGGAAGCTAAGCCTACAAGAGACCCTCAAAAGAGACTTAATCTAACCATGAAGGAAGTCGTAAGGAAAGAGATTATCAAACTCCTTTATTTTAGTGACAATGGTAATCAAAGAAAGCCATGACGTCTGGCTGAAGACGTTAAACTTAGCGCTTTTTGGGAGGCAATCCAAATTTTTATTTTCTGACCTTTATTTTAGTTATTCTTATTTTTAGGAATAAGAAACTGCTCCACACGGTCACTCTTAACATTACACGAGGCATATCTCATCTAGATGGTATTTCTCCTTGTTTTATTCTTTTTTACTCCATTGAGGATAATGGAATTAAGTTGGAGGGTAAGGAAAACATTTTTGAAAAATATTTTGAAAATACCTTGGTAATTTTTGAAAATTTTAAAACTTTTTATAAACCATGTGCCATAAAAGAAATTCTTGAGCAAAATCGACTAGAAAAAGGTAATATAATTAGAAAGTAGTGGTTAATATTTACTGTAGCGAGCCAAGGAGTAGACTAGTTGGTCAGACTTTTAAGGGCCTACTTAGGTCATCTAAAGGCTATTAGCACTTCCATTATACATGCACACTAACGAAGTAAACTAGGTATTAGTTGTAGGGTCAATTGAGATTCAATTATTACTGAAAACTAGTAATTGATATATACTTCAATGAGAGAAATTTGAATTTAAGAAAAAAGCTACCTGCCTGATAAAAAATTAAAAAATTTAAAAAATTTTAAAATAAAAAAGTAAGTCTAAACATTGGTTTTTTATCGAGTAACCGAGCACCTTCGCCTAAGTAAGCATTGTTGTTCGCATCAAAAAATGAGCACTGTGAAGATATCGCTAAAAAAATAAAAAAAAATAAAAAAAATAAAAAAAAAAAAAAAAAAAATATCAAATAGTGTAAAAGCTACCTTAGCTCATATGCTTAATTTAATAGTATATGAAAAATTGATCAAAGTAGGTGATAAGCGAAGGTATCATTATTCTTTATAAGCTAGTACCGAAATCCTAAGTTAGCCACCACAAACACAACTACTAGAGATCTATGAATGAACTCTAAGAAACTTTTTCTGATAGTTCTGACTGTAAATTTACTTTAGAAAGTCAATACGTAGTTAGTGATATTGGCTAAGGGACTAGTAATGATTAAGTTGGAGGGTGTGATAAGTCTATTTATAATTATCCCAATTTAACCATTAAAATAAATATTAATTACTTTGAATTTATTAAGAATTAATATTTTTCTGAATGTTTGCAGAAAAGAAGCCTATAGATAGAAAAAGCTCAATTTTTGGAGTCCAATGCAAACGATACTCAAATCGGGATTCTATTTACCCGAAAATGAAGGAAGAAATGATTCTGCATGATTCTCAGTGCAAGCTAAGGGTTGTGATGTAGAATGGATAGCTAAGTAGTTTTCTCACGATATCTGATCGATTTTGAGGCCGATTGACTCCAACTTTAACTGAAAAGAAGTCCTAAATGAGCTCTATAAAAGGAGGATCCTAGATAGTAGTTATTAGAAAGTTTTATAAAGTTATTTTTATTTTCCTTTTATTCAGATTATTGTATTTAAGCCTGAAAGAGAAAAATTATGAAGGAAATGCTGGTGGCAATAATGCATGGTTAGATTCCTTCAACTTGAGACGATGATGAAGTCTGTAACCAGGTTCTATCTCTCTTTTTAATTTGTTCTTAATGTCTATGCAATAAAAACATGCTTTTATCTTATATATATTTTAAGTTATTTTTTGATCGAGATTTTAATCTAGTATACATGGCCTGCACCCTCTACCGATGTACCATGATCTCATGATATGGTACATGCCTAAGAGTGGTAGATCATAGTATAAAAGATTAGACCCCTAACCTTGCAAATAATTAGATAGTTTATACTCTAAGCTAATGTATCGTGATCTCCTATTACGGTCCGTGCCTAACAAGAGATAAATTATTCTAACCCTGAATTTGTAAAAAATATTACTAGTGCAACATAAAGAAAAGAAGAGAAAACCTGTTAGCATGATGGATTTGGATTCCTGGATTGCTTCTCTTGCTGTCTTGATTTTATTAATTTATTAGTTATTATCTTTTAATAACCACTACTCATAATATAATCCTCTACAAATATTTTTTTATATTTTTTAATAAAATAATTATCCTTTATTTTCGAGGATACGATCCCAATTCATCACTAGCTATAGTAGTGAGTAGGTTTTATATTTGATCGCCAACGACAACGATCAACCACCGAGTATGAAGACATTGAGCGTTCCATCATGGAACATATTAGATCTGAGTTCATGACTAGATCGCAAATATTCAACAAAAATAGCGAGAGGAGCACCTTTGTTATTAACAAGAGTTGTAGGAGATGCGCCAGTTAGTTTTGAGATTGTCACAGCCTGCATTTTTTTGCTCCACCTTCAGCTCCAAATAACCCTCCAACTGATCAGCAGTGATATTTTTAGATTTTATTTGTGAACTTGTACTCTATATTTGTATTTTATGAGTATTGTATTTATGTGCTACTATATTGTATTGTGAACAGGAGTTATATGACACTATTTAGTATACTTTATTTTATTTTAAATGCAGGGCATATTTATATATTTTTATTTACAAATTTATGTTTTTAGTTATAGTTTTATATTATCTAAGCAGGTTTTTAATGTATATTATATAATAGTAAATAAAAAAATAAATAAATAGTGATGCATTAGCAACGCATTTTGTGTCACTAACATGACAAACAGATAGCGATGCTAGGTTAGGGCATCGCTAATTTGCAATGCATTTTGCATCTCTAAAATGATAAATAGATAATGATGCCAGGATAAGGTGTCACTAATTAGCGACATCGTTGCTGGCGTAGCTAATTAGCGATGCCACTTTTGGCGTCGCTAATTAGCATCGTCTTATTTTGATGTCGCTATTTAGCAACGCACACACGTCGACATCATTAAATTCTTTAGCGGCCAATGGTTTAGCTATTATTCTTTCGGCGTCGTTAACTTGTTTTAGCGATGCCTTTTGCTTGTTAGCGACACCATTTTAGTGTTGCTAATTTGTAGGATTCTTGTAGTGATATAAGATAGATGATAAGAGAATGGGTGAAAGGAGATGCCAGGAATGAGAGGGAGAAAAACCCTAAGTCAATAAGCTTGCATCTCTATTTAGGAAGTAAAACCTGAAGTTCATCTCTTAGTATGAAAAATGATAGAGCATGCAGGTTCATTTACTACTTGGATTAACATAGGATAGCGAAAAGATTAAACTATTGAATAGATCTACGTAAACAGAAATGATTTCAAAAATTAAGGCATAAGATTTTTTTTCCCCAATATGTGCATGGATAAGTTCACAAAAGAAAGACTACGACCATGTGCACGGCACTTAACAGCCTAATACTGAGCCTGTGATATCTTGCTGCGCGTGCTGAATCACGCATATCTTGTTTGAGATTTTTGGGGCATATTCCTTTCGGTAATGTTCCATGTCTCCTCATGGTGTTCTATTTTAAATTCAAGGTCAACTAATGGGAGAGCTTAACCTATGATCAACTTGCATTTGGTATATGTTTCAATGTTAATCCCATTGTTTTTTAACTTAAGTTTTGCGTTATGTTGGCTTTTAGAGGCTAACAAGGGACTTCTGAACAATGGACCGAGCTAAACGTGAATAACGACACGTTAATTTGCCCTCATCACTGGCACTCACAGAATCTTGCGTGTTGCCTCTCCTGTTATCTCAATGACCAATGAAGTTCATGATGAACCTTCGAGGAAAATGAAGACAAAAAAAAATTAACGTATCACTTTTTAGTAGAGCAAATATGCATCGGATGGATGGATTGATGATACGTATGTTATCACATATGTTGAGATTTAATAAATTTTATTATGTATTATATATAAATAATTAATTTGCACAATCAATACACGCTTACCGTATCGTGAAATAATGCAGCAAAAATTAAAAAAAAAATGATGATGATGAAAAAAAAGCCCCTCCGGCTTCGAAAGGAGATAACCTATGAAATACTTTATTGGAAAGTGTTGCCGCCGGGATCCGTCCTCCGACTCGGGCACAGTCGATCTCCAGGGGCGGACCTGCACACAAGTCCTCGCGCGAGAGGCGTTGGGGGTGGCCCTCCGCGGAAGACCCTCCGACGCTCAAGTCAGTGGGAGGAAATCGGCGATCAATCAGAAAACGGGGAGGTGGATCTCTCCGGGAGTCTCTCTGGGGGCGGCCAATCGGAAGCTCTAGGGGTGAGAGCACCGACGAGCAGCAGGAGAGCAGGAGAGTGGGAGTGAGGGTGTGAGCGCGCGTACCTGAGGGAATCTGGAGCGTGATATTTATAGGCTGTCACCTGGATCTTGAGCGCCTTCTGGAAGGTTCAGAGGTTGTTAGGATACGGGGGTGGATCGAATCAGGCCGTTGTGGGGCTGTTGGGATCCATATCTTGTCTGTTAGGGGATCGACGGCTAGGAGAGCTCCTTGATGGCTTGAGATCTGGTAGGTGTGTAGGTCTCGGGTAGCCTTGATAGGTTCTAGACCACTTCTCAACATGATTCCTTGCCTAGGATGTTGTTACAGTAGGCTTAGGCTCTCCCGCGTCAGGTTCCGCGGAGGTGAGTATTGGATCGTGGGTCGCTCAGTGAAGCCGGGCCATGGAGGCTCGGGGAAACGAGCTACAGGAAGCTCGGGAGGGAGGAAGCTCGGGAGAGCCGAGCTATGGGAGCTCGGGAGCCGAGCTATGGAAGCTCGGGGAGCCGAGCTATTATGGAAGCGAGCTACGGAAGCTCGGGGAGAGCCTCCTATGGAAGCTCCCGGGAGCTACGGAAGCTTCTTCTTGGAAGCTTCCTATGGAAGCTCGGGCCCTCCCGCTCCTTTCTTCTTCTTACCTCCGGTCTTAGCCTCCTTGCACGGATATTAATGCAATGATTTTTACCCCCAACACATGCCCTCCACTCCCTAGTTCGAAGCGTAGGTTCGGGCATAGGGAGTATAAGTCCAGGTGGCACGCTTTGGATGGGGCGATTTGGTTTAGACAGCCCGTGCAATGATGCTTAATTAATGCGGCAGGGTCATCATGCCTTCGTGGGTAAGGCTCCTCCAAGAGTGACGGTTGGGAATACGCCACGTCGCGAATCCCGATTAATACGGCGTTTGTCGAGGCGGTTCCGGACGCCTCGGGCGAGGCGCCTCGTCTTCTCAAGATGGCTTCCTTAGTGGGGAAGCAAAGCGATAGCCGCTATATATATATATGTTTGCAGTATTCTCTCGTTTTGTTTCTTGAAGAGTTCCCCCCCGCAACGCTCGCCGTTTCGCCTGGTGCTTTTCTCGGCTAAGATGACGATGAGCCCCGACGACGTAGCTTCGGAGATCGTTGCTGAGGATTTGGGAAGGATTCATCAGAGGTATGGCATACCCTCAGATGTCGTTCTGCGGTGCCGGAGCCTGGACATAGGGTCTCGCGAGATCTGGAGCGCGGGGTCTTCGTTTATGAAGACAGCTTGAAAGCAGGCTTCCGTTTTCCTCTCCATCCCTTGGTGAAGGAAATCATGACTCATTATAACATCTGTCCCGATGGTGGCCCCAAACAGTTGGCGGAGCATCATCGGATTTATCTCAATGTGCCACCAAATTCGGATTGTCGCCACTCTCCCCTTTTCCGCCTGTTATCATCTGATACCTGGGAGGAAATCAGAGTGGCCCTACATTGGACCTCGGAGGTCCTTCAACGTGATTGTGGATAAGCCGTCCTCTATAAGGGATGGAAGAGCTTTTTGGAGGCAGGCGGCCAAGAGAGAGATTAGCTTGAGGAGGCGCCTTAATGAGGTCGGCCTTGTACCGGGTGCGGATCCTTCGGCGGACAGTTTGCGGATTTGGAGTTGGTTGATGCTGCGTTCGGGCAGCAAGGCGTGGCCGAAAGTATCCATCTCCTTCCCGATATTGACAATCGACCCTCATGAAGATGACACGGGCCTATGCCTCGCGGGTGAGTTACCATTCTGGGTAGTGGATACTTCTGGCTTGACTTAATATTTCTCATTTTTTTTCCTGCAGAGTGTTTTGCTTTCTCGGGCGATGTGCTGGCGTCTGAGTTTGGCGACGGGGGCCAGCATTCAGGCCAGGAGAGACAACGCCGAACTCCATCGCGAGTGAAGGTGTCTGAGAAGTTCGAGGAACTTATGGCCATTAGCAACAGAGGTTTGGAGGGGATGAAGGCGGCATCAGGCCGCTCTAGCCGAAGCGTCCAAGCAAAAGCAAAGTGGAGGAGTTGCAGGGACTCCTGGCGAAGAATGAAGACGCGTGCTTGGAGCTGGCTAGAGTTGAGTCAAAACATTCCGAGGAGGTGGCGGCGATGCGGCGGGAACATAGTGAGAGTTTGGGTCGGCTGGGAAGGGAAGCTGCCGACGAGAGAAAGCGCCTGACCAGAATGCTCGGAAGTGAGGAGAAACTGAAGCGGCGCGATGGCGAAATCGCCGACTTGAGGGAGGCGCTAAATGGCACCAAGGGATGATAGCTCGGGTGAGCAACGAGCTATCCCAAGCCCGGGAGAGGTCGAAGCCAAACAGTCGAAGGATTAATGCTCTGCAGGAGAGGGTCGAGCTGGTCGGGCTGATAGAACAAGGGCCAGGGGTGAGGCCGAGGAGCTGACCAAAAGGTTGGCCAGACGAGAGGAGGAGGTACGATCTCATTCCCCCCTTTTTAGCTTCTTTAGTTGGTCTCTTGTGATGCCGACTGATTTTGGTTTTGCAGATGGCAAAGTTAAGGTTGGAGAATCGGGCTCTCCAAGGTGAGCTCGTGTCTAGCCGCAATAAGAGCTCAGAACTCGAGGCGCGGGCCGGCGAGTTCGAGGAGCAAAACGTTATTCTGCGGGCTCAAGTTGCGGAGGCTGAGAAGCAAGTTGCTGAGGCTAAGGTGCAGCTCGCCATACTCAAGGGGGAACAGGACGCGATCGGCGTTGACGCCTTCCAACTTGGAATGGAAGAGTGCAAAGACAAGATATCCAGTGAGCACCCGGAATGGGATCTCTCTTTTCTGGATACTGAAGCTCCTGATGCCGGTGAGTCCGAAGGAGAAGAGGAGGATGAATACGTCGACGTCTCCGATACCGATCCTGGTGCCGCCCCGGGTCCCAGCGAAGCCGCAGCTTCTGAAGGACGATCGCAAACTGCCGCTGAAGGGGCAAAGGTATTAGAGAAAGGCGAATCTAGTCACACCTCTGCGGATGTAACCGAGGGTTCCTCCAAACTGATGTGGTTCCCGGCCTTTAAGAGCCACCCCTGTGTTTTGCTTTCTGAAAATCTGACTGATGTCTTTCAATGAATGAACTTTCTATTTCTATTTGAGTGTTTTTCCTTGGATGGCCCTTTGCTCCAAATTTCGCCTCAATCGCGAGCGACTTATGGCTTGTTGACGCTTTTTGGTCATCTTTATTTCGGGATCAAGGGAATGCATTGGCTTGGCCCAAGGCGGGGCGATAGCCTTGACTGGCGAACCGATAGACGATCTGGTTCGGTTTGTGTCTTAATTAAAACTCGAGAAATGAAGCCAGTCGGTTAAGACCGACGGACAGGGTAGGTCGGCTTGGGCCGACAGACGAATAGATCGGCTAGGGCCGACGAGCGAAGTAGGTCGGCTAGGGCCGACGAGCAAAGTAGGTCGGCTAGGGCCGACGAGCAAAGTAGGTCGGCTAGGGCCGACGATAGGTCGGCTAGGGGAGGGTGGTTGCCGAAGTATTTTTCGCTTCCTTTGGTCACTTCATTTTTCGTTGAATGAAAGAATAGTTTGTGTAGCCTTCGCGCTCATTTTTTTTGAGACGCTCATTTTGTCGCACAAGTTCTTCGAGCGATTAACTTCGTTGGAAGCAGTCGATCGGTTTTCGTGCTTTTTGCTATCCTGCCAGCGCCCTGCCGTTCTGCAGGCAAACCGGTTTTTATTTCACCAAAATTGATGATACGGCACTGTGGGGAACATAAAGCTGTTCTGGTGCTTTCCGGAAGGTGTTCTTTTCCCATGCGGGTCGTTTTGACGTACGGCGCACGCAGCCGTTTACCATTGGAGGACATTATTTTCGTAGGACGATCTCCTGAACCTGCCAGTTTCCGTAATGCCAGTGGACGATTCTCTGCATTTAATGATCGCGATTCGGGATCAAGAGGAAATCTTCGCATGCGTCATAGTTCAGGCGGTGGGCTCGGCGCGCAATAGGGCGCCGCTTTCATCCTGGGAGGCCACGTGGAGGTATGGCCCAGGTGTTTGAATCTCGGGGCTTATAGCCTTGGTAATTGTTCCCGGTCCATTTTTGGCCTATAAAAAGGGAAAGTGGGGTTGTGTTAAGTCATCCCCAAAGTTTCTTTCCCATAGAGTTTCCATCATGCTCGTTTCTCTGCTGTTGCGAGTGGGAGGACCGAGCTTTCCTCTCATAAGCCCTTCGCCACCGGATAGCTGGGGCGATGAAGGAGCTGCCGAAGATGGCTCGCCCTTAGGGGATGAGTCCCGGAGATCATATGGAGAGCGCACAGGGAGGGCGCAGAGATCACACGGAGAGCGCACACATGCTCTTCCAGTGTGACCTTTGTGGTTCCCCTTCGGGGACGTATGGTAGGAGGTGCACGCGGGCTCCCCATGGTCGCTTGAACTTCTCCTCCTCCCTGATTTGGATTCCTGGGCTCGCCCGCCTGGGGAATCTTTTGCCACATGGGGAGGGGGTGAAAGCGTGCCGCCCGCCGACACCTTGTCCTTGAGCCTTGGCAAGGTAGGGCGGTGCACACTCGGTTTGGGAGAGCGTTCCGACGCCAGGGTCCGCTGGCTTCCTACCTGCTCGCCGGGGGGTCCCTCGGTTGGGTGGTCTGGGATGGCCACCCTTTCCAGACCCTGATATCTCGGTTGGGTCACCGAGATATCATTATTGACTGAAGCTGGCCGCAACTATTGGTCCATGTCGCCCGGCCATTATCGGCTCGAGCTGACTGGATGCGGCTTATCTGGTTCGGCGGTCGGACGCCGGAGCATCACAGTTGCCCAGGTCTGCTTTGGAGCAGTTGCCCGAGTTTTGTACTTGTCTTTATTTTATGCATTTCAATGCTCTTGTAACGCCTCTTCAGGCATTTGTAACTGGTTTTGATGGCAATGAAATAAAGAGAGTTCTGTTCTGTTTCTCAATCTCTATTTCTTCTGTGCCAAGTTTATTGTTGTTGTTGGTCATGGGGTACAAAGGCGTCCCGCTCGTTCTTAGGCGAGGATCCCGCGCTATCCGAACTAGTCGAGGTTCGCAAGCGGCGGTCTGGAGATTGTTCGGCGGAACACGCTCCTTATCTTGGTTCGAAGCTCGGTGATTTATGTCTCGCTCGAATGTTCGCGGCTCGGCCTTGCCGAGGTTCGGAATTACTTGGCCCTGCCAAGGTTCGGAGAATTTTTACTTGGCCCTGCCAAGGTAAGAGGCTCGGCCCAGCCGAGGTTCGGAGAATTTTTACTTGGCCCTGCCAAGGTTCGGAGAAAGCCCAGCTTCCTTTCGGAGAATTTATTCCAAGGTTCCTTTCCACTAAGGACGGAGACAGCGGCAGCCAGGCCACTTTCCACCACCACCTTCAGGTTTATTCCACGGAGACACCTTTCACCTTTCCACCTTTCCACTACACCAGCCACGCTTTCCACCTTTCCACACCACCACTATTTGGTTTGACCCCCGTCATTTGGGGGCTTATCTTGGGGAAAGCATTCCCGGCAGATCGCTCTGTTCAGGGGGGTTCCCGAATAGTCCGTACGTGTTTACCGATCTCTCTCGGGATGGGGCACGGCCCTTCGGATTCCGCAGGCACTAAAGCGATGACACGTGGTGAGTTCTCGTAGGTCGGTGGCTACGGTGCGACCGATCGAGATACTCGCCTGGCAAGTATAAATATGACCGAGGGGTGTTGGTCTTAGCCATCCCTCGGTTTAAGTCTCGAAACAGTATTTGGCCATGGCCTCTCAAGGAGGCGATCATCCGAGGAATTACGTGCGTCATCAACGGTTGCTTCACCCGCCAGGGGCCGTCCCACGATTACTGTTGATGGGTTGGGCCTGGCATCGACCCTTGCGAGCCAACAGCGGCTCGTGAGGGTCGTCGAGGAGTACGTGGACGTCTCCACGAGGGAGGCGGAGGCCCTGCGCCGGGTGGCGGACCGGCAGAGGGAGGAGATCGTGTCGCTCCGCCAGCAGGTTGCTGACCTTACCGAGCGCCTGGAGGACCTGCTGGCGTCCGGGAGCGACACCGAACCCTAGTTAGGGCCTCTTTTGCTTTTGTTTTTGTTTTTTCTGTTTCTTTTGTACTTTCCTTTTTAATCAATGAAAAAGGCCCTTTTTGGATAATCTTCTCATTTCACGAGTTTTTAGCTCTAAAAATGCCACTCGTATAATAGTTGGGGAGCCTGGGTGGCTCCACTGGTTCACGCGCTGAGTCATGGCTCTGTTTGAGATAGGCGCTTTGTTCGGCAGGTTATAGGGGCGTTGCCCAAAGACTTTAGTAGCAAAGGGGAATTCCCTGGCTTTGCCTGGGGTCCGGTTAGGGGCTTATTGAACCCTTTAGGGGTTTGCCGGAGGCACATTCTTTGTGCGTGTTGACGGTTTTCGCTCAGTGTGCCTTTTTCAAACCGGCCGAAGTTCTGGGGACTATTTGGAAGTCCTTCGGCTTTAACCGGGGCCTGCGTACTTCGGTTTTCATTTTAGCCTCGGCCGAGGTTCGGAGAATTTTTACTTGGCCCTGCCAAGGTTCGAGAATTTGTTGCTCGGCCCAGCCGAGGTTCGGAGAATTTTTACTTGGCCCTGCCAAGGTTCGGAGAATTTGTTGCTCGGCCCAGCCGAGGTTCGGAGAATTTTTACTTGGCCCTGCCAAGGTTCGGAGAATTTGTTTTCGGCTTGGCCCTGCCCGTTTTTGTTGCTCGGCCCAGCCGAGGTTCGGAGAATTTTTACTTGGCCCTGCCAAGGTTAGAATTTGAAGGTTCTCGGCCCCTGCCAAGGTTCCTCGGCCCAGCCCTTGGCCCTGCCAAGGTTCGGAGAATTTGTTGCTCGGCCCAGCCGAGGTTCGGAGAATTTTTACTTGGCCCTGCCAAGGTTCGGAGAATTTGTTGCTCGGCCTTCCAAGGTTCGGAGAATTTGTTAGCCGAGGTTCGGCTTGGCCCTGCCAAGGTTCGGAGAATTTGTTGCTCGGCCCAGCCGAGGTTCGGAAGGTTCGGAGAATTTTTTTCGGCTTGGCCCTGCCAAGGTTCGGAGAATTTGTTGCTCGGCCCAGCCGAGGTTCGGAGAATTTTTACTTGGCCCTGCCAAGGTTCGGAGAATTTGTTGCTCGGCCCAGCCGAGGTTCGGAGAATTTTTACTTGGCCCTGCCAAGGTTCGGAGAATTTGTTGCTCGGCCCAGCCGAGGTTCTTGGAAGGTTCAGGTTCTTTTTACTTGGCCCTGCCAAGGTTCGGAGAATTTGTTGCTCGGCCCAGCCGAGGTTCGGAGAATTTTTACTTGGCCCTGCCAAGGTTCGGAATTTGTTGCTCGGCCCAGCAAGGTTCGGAGAATTTTTTGGGCCCTGGTTCCAGCCGAGGTTCGGAATTTTTACTTGGCCCTGCCAAGGTTCGGAGAATTTGTTGCTCGGCCCAGCCGAGGTTCGGAGAATTTTTACTTGGCCCTGCCAAGGTTCGGAGACTCGGCCCAGCCGAGGTTCGGAGAATTTGTTAGCCGAGGTTCGGAGAATTTTTACTTGGCCCTGCCAAGGTTCGGAGAATTTGTTGCTCGGCCCAGCCGAGGTTCGGAGAATTTTTACTTGGCCCTGCCAAGGTTCGGAGAATTTGTTAGCCGAGGTTCGGAGAATTTTTACTTGGCCCTGCCAAGGTTCGGAGAATTTGTTGCTCGGCCCAGCCGAGGTTCGGAGAATTTTACTTGGCCCTGCCAAGGTTCGGAGAATTTGTTGCTCGGCCCAGCCGAGGTTCGGAGAATTTTTACTTGGCCCTGCCAAGGTTCGGAGAATTTGTTTCTCGGCCCAGCCCCGAGTTCCTTGAAAACCCCCCCTTTGGTGAGGTTATGGTCACGCTGACGTTGAGCTTTGGAGAGCTTGGGGAAGAGCATTCATTAAGATTGGGGGTTCCCGCCGTAACCGATCTGGGATGGGGCAATTCTTGACAAGTTCTTAGGTCGGATTCGAGATACAAGTATAAATATGACCGAGGGGTGTGGTCTTAGGCTTCCATGGCGGGCGATTCCGAGGTTTGTTGAAACCCTTGCGAGTCGTAGGGTCGGAGGAGTACCGGGAGGCGGAGGCCACCGGCAGAGGGAGGAGATAGCAGGTAGAGCGCCTGGAGGACCTGCTGGCAGTCCTAGGAAAATTCGAGTTTTTAGCTTTCGGTTGGGTGGCTCCACTGGTTCAAAAGCGCTTTGTTTTAAAAGATTTAGTTTCCCGGCTTTGCGGGGTGGCCGGGGGCTTATTGAACCCTTTAGGGGTTTGCCGGAGGTAAGAAAAAGTTTGGGGACTATTTGGAAGTCCTTCGGAACTTTTCCAAGGTTTTAGCCGAGGTTCGGAGAATTTTTACTTGGCCCTGCCAAGGTTCGGAGAATTTGTTGCTCGGCCCAGCCGAGGTTCGGAGAATTTTTACTTGGCCCTGCCAAGGTTCGGAGAATTTACCTTGGCCCTGCCCTTCGGAGATTTTTACTTGGCCTTCGGAGAATTTGTTGCTCGGCCCAGCCGAGGTTCGGAGAATTTTTACTTGGCCCTGCCAAGGTTCGGAGAATTAGCCGAGGTTCGGAGAATTTTTACTTGGCCCTGCCAAGGTTCGGAGAATTTGTTGCTCGGCCCAGCCGAGGTTCGGAGAATTTTTACTTGGCCCTGCCAAGGTTCGGAGAATTTGTTGCTCGGCCCAGCCGAGGTTCGGAGAATTTTTACTTGGCCCTGCCAAGGTTCGGAGAATTTGTTGCTCGGCCCAGCCGAGGTTCGGAGAATTTTTACTTGGCCCTGCCAAGGTTCGGAGAATTTGTTGCTCGGCCCAGCCGAGGTTCGGAGAATTTTTACTTGGCCCTGCCAAGGTTCGGAGAATTTGTTGCTCGGCCCAAGGTTCGGAGAATTTGGCCCTGCCAAGGCTCGGCCCAGCCGAGGTTTTTTTACTTGGCCCTGCCAAGGTTCGAGAATTTGTTGCTCGGCCCAGCCGAGGTTCGGAGAATTTTTACTTGGCCCTGCCAAGGTTCGGAGAATTTGTTGCTCGGCCCAGCCGAGGTTCGGAGAATTTTTACTTGGCCCTGCCAAGGTTCGGAGAATTTGTTGCTCGGCCCAGCCGAGGTTCGGAGAATTTTTACTTGGCCCTGCCAAGGTTCGGAGAATTTGTTGCTCGGCCCTTCCAAGGTTCGGAGAAGGTTCCTTGGCCCTGCCAAGGTTCGGAGAAAGGTTCCTTGGCCCTGCCAAGGTTCGGAGAATTAGCCAAAATAGCTCGGTCGTGCCGAGGATTGGTAAGCAGCATCTATTTCTTTTGCAATCTTTGGCAATGTAGTGCATAATGATTAAATTGAAAAAATGTGTCGACAGGAAGGTATAATGAGGCATATGAAAATGACTTGGAGAGGACGTACCCTATTGATAATATTTACGGAGATTGTCCGAGTTCCACGTCCGGGGATGGATTTCCCATCAAATCTTGTAGCTTGTAGGTTCCCGGTCCAATGATCTCCGCTACTTGGTACGGGCCTTCCCAGTTTGGCGCCAGCTTTCCTTGTTCCAGCGGTTTGGAAACAGAGGCCTTTCGGAGGACAAGGTCGCCGGCAGGAAGGCTTTCCCTTTGACTCTGGAGGCGTGGTAACGGGCCACCCTTTGTTGATAAGCAGCCACTCTGATCCGGGCCTTCTCTCTGATCTCCTCCACCAGGTCGAGGTTGGTGCGGAGCTGTTCGTTGCTAGCTTCCTCTGAGTAGCTTTCCACCCGCAACGATGGGAGGCCTATTTCCACAGGGATAACGGCCTCCGTGCCGAAAGCCATTCGGAATGGGGTTTCACCTGTCGGGATTCTCGGGGTGGTGCGGTAGGCCCATAAGACATGATGCAGCTCCTCCGCCCACCTGCCTTGGGCTCTGGAAAGGCGAGCTTTGATTCCCTGAAGGAGGGTCCTGTTGGTCACTTCGGCCGCTCCGTTGGCTTGTGGGTGCCCGACCGAGGTGAGGTGGTGACGGATTCCATGCTCCTCACAGAACTGGCGGAATTTAGAGTTGTCAAACTGCTTACCGTTATCGGTGATTATGGTATGCGGGAGGCCGAATCGGCAGATGATGGACCTCCATACAAAATCTCTGGCCCGTGCCTCGGTTATTTGTGCAACTGCTTCCGCCTCGACCCATTTGGTGAAGTAGTCGATGGCGACAAATAGAAATTTCCGCTGTCCCGTGGCAAGCGGGAATGGGCCGAGGATGTCCATCCCCCATTTGGCGAAGGGCCAAGCGGAGGATATGGAAACTAGTTCGGCGGAGGGAGCCTTTGGATGCTTGAGTGCCTCTGGCAGGGTCGCAGGCTCGGACTAGATCGTCTGCATCCTTCTGCATGGTCGGCCAGTAGTAGCCTTGTCGCAGCACCTTGTGGCATAGGGACCGGCTTCCCAGATGGTTGCCGCAAATCCCTTCATGTACTTCGCGCAGAGCATAATCTGCTTCGGACGGGCGAAGGCATCTGAGCAGCGGCATGGAGAAGGACCGTTTGTAAAGCTGGTTGTCGATCAACACGTAGTGGGTGGCCTGCAGCTTCAGCTTTCTAGCCTCTCTCCGGTCGGACGGAAGCGACCCTTCTTTGAGATATTTAAGGATAGGGTCGAACCATGATGGTTCGGCCTCAACTTGCATTATTCGGTCGGCTTCCGCGATGCTGGGCTTTTCCAGAGTCTCCAGGTGGAACTTTTGCTCGGCGTCCATTGACTCCGCGGTCGCCAATCGGGAGAGTAGGTCGGCGCGGGCATTCTCGGATCTGGGAATCTGAATGATTTCAAATTCGGCAAAATGGGGAAGCAGGCTCCGCACCTCCTGAAGATATCGAACCATGTTCGGCTCCCGGGCTTCAAACTCTCCTCGTACATGACCGGCTACCAGCTGAGAGTCGGTGAAGGCATTAAGCTTCTCCACCTTCAGATTGCGGGCGATTCGGAGGCCGGCTAACAGGGCTTCGTACTCGGCTTCGTTGTTGGAGGCCGGGAAGGAGAATCGGACGCCATATTCGAAGGTTATCCCCTCCGGACTGGTGAGAACCAGGCCCGCACCGGAGCGATGGGCATTAGATGACCCGTCGACATGGAGGAGCCACCGGGCTCCAGATTTTGGTTCTTCGAGGGAGTCTGGGGTAGAACCGTCCTCCGGGATGGTACACTCGAGGAGGAAGTCGGCTAGCACCTGAGCTTTGATGGCTGGGCGAGGCTGAAAGTGTATGTCATGCTCGCTTAGCTCGACGGCCCACTTGGTCATTCTTCCCGACGTCTCGGGACGGTGGACTACCGCCTTGATGGGTTGGTCGGTCAGGACCGTCACGGAATGTGCTTGGAAGTACGGTCGCAGCTTCCGAACTGAGGTGATTAAGGCCAACACCATCTTCTCAATTCTGCTGTACCTTGTCTCCGCATCGCGGAGTAGCCTGCTGACATAGTAGATCGGCTTCTGGACTTTGCCTTCTTCCCTGACCAGCACCGAACAGACGGCACCCTCTGAAACAGCCAGGTACAAGAATAGGGTCTCGCCCGGGGCCGGACTGCTGAGGAGTGGGGGCGAGCCGAGGTATTTCTTGAGATCTTGAAATGACTTTTGGCATTCAGGAGTCCACTGGAAGTTTTTAGCCGACGGAGGGTTTTGAAGAAGGGGAGGCATCTCTCGGCCGACCGCGCCACAAAGCGGTTAAGGCCGCTATCCTCCCGGTTAGGCGCTGGACCTCTTTAACAGATGCCGGGGGCGCCATTTGTTGGAGAGCTTGAATCTTCTGGGGGTTAGCTTCGATACCTCGCTGGGAGACCATGAAGCCGAGAAACTTCCCGGAGTTAACGCCGAAGGCGCATTTGGTCGGGTTGAGTCTCATCCCATACTTGCGCAGCGTTGCAAAGCTCTCTGAGAGGTCCTCGACATGCCGTGATGCTTCCTTGCTTTTGACCAGCATGTCGTCCACGTACACCTCCATATTCCGGCCGATTTGCTCCTTGAATACTTGTTAACCAGCCTCTGGTAGGTGCACCTGCATTTTTAAGACCAAAAGGCATGACACGGTAACAGTAAGTACCTCGGTCGGTTATGAAGGCGGTCTTTTCTTCATCCTCAGGGGCCATTCGGATCTGATTGTAGCCTGAATAGGCATCCATGAATGACAGCATCTGGTGGCCTGAGGTGGCGTCCACGAGCTGGTCGATCCGAGGAAGGGGGAAGCTGTCCTTCGGGCAGGCTTTGTTGAGGTCGGTGAAGTCGATGCAGATCTCCATTTGCCGTTCGACTTCTTCACCATGACGACGTTTGATAGCCAGCTCGGATAATTTACCTCCCGGACGAAATTGCCTTGATGAGTTTGTCTACCTCTTCTTCAATGGCCTTTTGTCGTTCCGGGGCGAAGCTCCTCTTTTTCTGCTTGACGGGCCTGTGCATCTCGTCCACATTGAGACGATGGACGAGAACCTCGGGGCTGATCCCTGGCATGTCGGAGGCGGACCAGGCGAAGATGTCAGCGTTGCTTCGGAGGAACCTGATCAATCTGTGCCGAGACTCTCCTTTGAGCAGCGACCCGATTTTTATGGTTCGGTCGGGACGAGCCTCATCCAATGGCACCTCCTCCAATTCCTCTGCCGGTTCTCCTCGCTGTTCGGCGAAGTCCTCGCGAGCGTCTAGCCCATCAACTTCCGGCATTCTAGACTGAAGGCTTGTAACGAAGCACTGCCGAGCCATGGCTTGACTTCCTCGAACAACTCCAACTCCTCGCTCGGTGGGAAATTTCATGGACAGATGCGGGATGGAGACAACTGCCTTGAGGGACATCAGGCCGGGCCTGCCGAATATTGCGTTGTATGGAGATCTGAGGTCGGTTACTAGGAAGTCTGTCTGGATAATGGCTACAAGGGGCCAGGTTCCCGCGCGGACCGTCAGGGTGACGACCCCTTCCGGGACGATGACGTCGCCTGTGAATCCCATCAGGGTGGAATCCACGGCTCGAGGTTTTCCATGAGTAATTTCATCCTGGCAAACACACCGAGGTACAAAACATTCACCGAACTTCCACTATCAACAAGGATTCGGCTTACATCATAGTTATTTAAATTGAGGGATACAACTAGTGCGTCATCATGGGGAAGCTGTATCCCTTGGAGATCATCGTCGGAGAAGGAGAGCTCGCCCGTCCGTGCCTTCTTCGGCGCCGATCCTTCACCGTCGCCCCTGGGGCTCGATCCGCCGGCCTCTTCGATCATGTTAATGCGGCCGATCACGGGCGGATTCGGTGGAGGAGGAGGTTGTTGAAGTTCGGGCTGGCGGTCACCTCCTTGTTGTGGCTCGGGCGCCCTCCTGAACTGATTCAGTCGCCCCCGCTGGATCAGCCTCTCGATTTCATTTTTCAGCTGCCAGCATTCTTCAGTGTCGTGGCCGTGCTCCCTGTGGTAGCGACAGTACTTGGTGGGATCTCTTCGGGTCGGGTTCCCTCGGAGAGGCACTGGCCGGGGGAGCTGGCGCTCTATTTCCATGAGGATTTGCGCCCGGGGCACGGTCAGCGGAGTGTAGTGATCGAATCGCCTGGGAGGGCTCCGGGAGCGATTCCTTGGCGGCAGCGGGGGAACTCTTTGGCGGCGAGGCGGACTTGGCCGACGGGCGGGACGGTGCCTGTCGGGGCCTTTGGGCTCCTTCTTCTTTGCCTGCTCGGCGCGGGCAACTCTCCGCGATTCTTCGACCCTAGCGTATTTGTCCGCCAGGGCCATCATATCAGAGAGGCTGGGGGGTAGCTGACTTCCATAGCCAGGTAGAAGTCGCTTTCCTTCGAGACTCCCCCCCAGGGCGGACATAGCCACCTCATGATTAAGGTGGTCCACCTCTAACATGGCCTTATTAAAACGGCCAAGATAATTTCTCAAGGACTCCCCCTCTCTCTGCTTAACTTCGGAGAGGGAGTCAGATCTTCGTCGGTGGCGGCGGCTGCTGACGAACTGGCCAATAAAAAGATGGCTCAGCTCGTCAAATGAATCGATGGAACCTGGCTTCAAAGCATTGAACCAGGTTCGGGCGGATCCTCTGAGGGTGGAGGGGAAAGCGCGGCAGAGGACCGCGTCGGATGCTCCGTGGAACATCATTATTGACCGGAAGCTGCTAAGATGGTCGTCCGGGTCAGAAGAGCCGTGGTAGGGTTCGACGGCTGGTAGCTTGACATGGGAGGGAATCACTTCCTCCATAATCCCCTTAGAGAAAGGGATGCCCTGCTCCGCTTTGGGCTGGGGCGGATGGGCCTGCTTGGCGGCGTCCAGCTCCTGACGCATCTCCTGGATCTGACGACGGATCTCCTCTTCACCGGTCAGAGGAGGAGCTGGGCGAGAGGATCGCAGGGACGGCGTCGAATCATGGTGGGAGGTCACCGGGAGAGGGATCGGGCTCGCCGAGATCTGGGAGGATCTCTATCATAACCGCCTCGCGGGACTGGCTTGTCCCCTCTAGGTCGATGTGGGGGGTCCGGATTTATGCGGACTGGAGGAGGAAGTTGCCGGCGAAGAAGGAATCGCGCCTCCTTATGAAAGTGCGGAGCAGGAGGAGCCGTAAGGCGCTCCTGGACCAGGTGAGTCAGGGCTGGACTTGCTGGACCAGCGAGGCAAACTGGTCCTGGGTCACCGGGATGGCAGGCGGTGACGGGGTTTCGACTGGTGGTGGTTGCGGCGCTACACCGCTCGTCGGATCAGGCCTCTGGGAAGCGACCTGATCTTGGGCTTCAGAGGTTGCTCTTCTCCGATTGGCCATTAGAGAGGTTCTACTCCAGATTAGGATCCTTATCTCCTTTCTTCAAGTTTTAATGGGACTTGAGGCCCTTCCTCTAGCGCCAATCTGTTGCCGCCGGGATCCGTCCTCCGACTCGGGCGCAGTCGATCTCCAGGGGGGACCTGCACACAAGTCCTCGCGCGAGAGGCGTTGGGGGTGGCCCTCCGCGGAAGACCCTCCGACGCTCAAGTCAGTGGGAGGAAATCGGCGATCAATCAGAAAATGGGGAGGTGGATCTCTCCGGGGAGTCTCTCTGGGGGCGGCCAATCGGAAGCTCTAGGGGGAGAGCACCGACGAGCAGCAGGAGAGCAGGAGAGTGGGAGTGAGGGTGTGAGCGCGCGTACCTGAGGGAATCTGTGAGCGTGATATTTATAGGCTGTCACCTGGATCTTGAGCGCCTTCTGGAAGGTTCAGAGGTTGTTAGGATACGGGATGGATCGAATCAGGCCGTTGTGGGGCTGTTGGGATCCATATCTTGTCTGTTAGGGGATCGACGGCTAGGAGAGCTCCTTGATGGCTTGAGATCTGGTAGGTGTGTAGGTCTCGGGTAGCCTTGATAGGTTCTAGACCACTTCTCAACATGATTCCTTGCCTAGGATGTTGTTACAGTAGGCTTAGGCTCTCCCGCGTCAGGTTCCGCGGAGGTGAGTATTGGATCGTGGGTCGTTCAGTGAAGCCGGGCCATGGAGGCTCGGGGGAAACGAGCTACAGGAAGCTCGGGAGGAGAGCTATGGGAGCTCGAGCCGAGCTATGGAAGCTCGGGAAGCCGAGCTAGGAAGCTCGGGGAGACGAGCTATGGAAGCGAGCTACGGAAGCTCGGGGAAGCCGAGCTATGGAAGCTCGGGAGCGAGCTATGGAAGCTCGGGGAAGCGAGCTATGGGAGCTCGGGAGAGTCGAGCTACGGAAGCTCGGGAAGCCGAGCTATGGAAGCTCGGGAGAGCCGAGCTATGGAAGCTCGGGGAAGCCGAGCTAGGAAAGCTCGGGGAAGACGAGCTATGGGAGCTCGGGAGAGTCGAGCTACGGAAGCTCGGGGAAGCCGAGCTATGGGAGCTCGGAAGAGCCGAGCTACTGGAAGCTCGGGGGATGAAGGGAGGAGGTCGGTCTTAGCCTCCTTGCACGGATATTAATGCAATGACGGTTTACCCCCTAATAATGGCCTAACCTATGAACAAAGTTAAAAATGAAGGACTAATTCATAGTGGTGACAGTGGGAACCTTCGGATTGGTAAGGGTCCAATCAAACTCAGATTAGGATATATAAAAAATGCCAATAATTAACTCATTTCTAATCTAGTTGGAATTTATAAACGCATACTCATCTCATTCAACCAACTTAATCAGTACTTGCTAATTTATATACATTAGTAAATAATTTAAAAAAGGATAAATGAGAAATTTAGAGTTAGCATAAAATATAAAGTGAGAGATAGAAGAAAGAAATTAAAGTAGCCAAGAAAATATGATTAATCCTAATAAGCCATTTCCTTGCCATTTCTGTTCAATTTTTTTTTTCTTTGCACTCTTGACTGCTAATTATATAGCCATCTTAATCATATGAATGAATTCTCAATTAGATCCTAAACATTGCACAATTACCATCATTCTTTGACTTTTGAGATATATTTTAAAGATTTGTTCAATATCAATAGTATAAAATCCAGCCCTAAAGGATTAGATTTAGAAACCCTAAAGCAAGATTAACGGGTTCTTACAAGTAGTGGGCCTAAGTTTTAATGGATCAGAAAGGGAAAAAAAAGAGCTAATGAAATAAGGAAACAGAAATCTCTTGATCCTTATTTCCTAAACAAGGAGGCAGCTAATTCCAATCTAAGATAATTTAAACCTAAACAAAGAAGGACTAAAAAGGAACTAATCAATTATAAAGAAGATACCCTAACCCTAAAGCTTCATCCAAGATTCGTTAAGGCAGTGTTTGATATGGAGGATAAGGAAGGATATCTCCTGGATATCCCTTCTTATTCCCAAATGCTATAGCTAGAAGGGATAGGTCTAAAAAAATTTAACCAGAGGGGATAACCTATGGTTAACCATGGGTTATCCCTTGAACTTAACAATGGGTTATCCCTTGAACTTATTCCCTAGGGAACCCAGGAACAACTAAAGTTATCCCTTGATGGCAGACTTGTAATTTAAAAAAAATGATTATTCCCTCATCTATCCCCTGGATAAATGCTATCCCGTACATTTATCCAGGGATAGCTTTTGGGCTATCAAACACTACCTAAGAGGGGAAATAACTGCCAATCGAAAAGAAAGAAGGAAAGGATCTTCAGCTTCTAAGATTGTTGGTTTGGAAAGCATCATTGAAAAAAAGGTGCTAACCGAACATAGTAAGTCACTTCCTTTGTCCAACATCCTTGCAAGCTTCAGCAGTCGTAGGAGGGCTGCCAACAAGTATTCAACTTACTTAGGCTGTGTTTGATATGGTGGATAAGGTGAAATATCCCCTAAATATCCCCCTTATCCCCAAATGCTATAGCTACAGGAAATAGTGCTGAAAAGTTTAACTAGAGGGATAACCCATGGTTAAGTTTAACCATGGGTTATCCCTTGAACTTATTCCCTAGGGAACCCAGGAATAACTAAAGTTATCCCTTGATAAATACTATCCTGTACATTTATCCAGAGATAGCCAAAAAGCTATCAAACACAGCCTTAAGACGGAAGGCTCTGCTTTTGGTTCTCCTATTTCTACAAAACAAGAGCTAACCTAGGTTAAATTCTAGCAAAAAACTAGCTATGTGTTAGGAAAGGCTAGACCGTGGGACTCATCGAATCACGTTAAGGGTATCTTCTGATTAACCTTCCATAGCATGGAAGTTTTTGTCAAGGCAGCCAGCCATAGGATCTTGCTGCTGCACAGAATAACTGCATGAAGTCTGCAAAGAGAGTTACACTAGCTGGCTAGTATACATAGAAAAGAACTCTGACTAACCATGGGATAGTCGAAGATAAGTCAAACAATGCCAGAAGTAGGGAAGGAATTGCTCTTGGTAGGCAGCTTATTTTTTTATTGCCATGGCTTAGCCACAATTAATCGAATAGTGTCAGAGAAAAAAGGGTTGGCCATCGATCAATCAAGCAACCACGAGAAGCTCGGGCTAGGTTTCAAAGGTCGCCGGAGCTAGAGTATGGATATCAATTCTAGCTTCAAGAACACTACTAATAATCATTGGTATTAAATGGCTTGCTCAAGAAAAGGCATTCTAATTAAGAAGGGTAGAAGAATATAAACACCTGGCAACTTAAATTTCTCATAGATGTAGTTATCCTTTGAGTTTCAAATCATAACAAATTAGATAATTCCGAGGTCCTAAATCAGTAGTGCAAATGATCATTTTTGCGTAACTAAAGCTATGACCTTTTCTTCTTAGGCTTATTTGGTCCATGGAAATGTTGGAGAGGAGAAAAAACCAGAGAAAATGGAGAGGGGTAAAATCAAAGGACACACCCGGGTCTCCCGGATTGTAATGATCATATTAATATCTATAGGAATACAAACGGAGTACCACCACTACATTAATGACAAACTTAACCACACACCAGAGTAACGTACTATATAAAAATAACCAAACATAATTAACACAAGTTTATTTTCTCAACACCCCCTCTTAAACTTGTAATTTATCCTTTAACAACTCAAGTATAGCTCTTAATCTATAGAAATCTTTCAACTTCAGAGCTTTAGTAAAAATGTCTTTCAATGTCACATGCTTAAGCTGAATCTCCTTCTTCCCAATGCTTTCTCTAATGAAATGGTACTTGGTGTCTATATGCTTGCTCCTATCATGAAAAATTGGATTCTTTCCCAATGCAATAGCTGATTTATTATCAACAAAAATATGAGTAGCTCCATCTTGCTTAAATCTCAGCATTTTTAGTAGCCTCCTTAACCAAATTGGATTCTTTCCCAATGCAATAGCTGATTTATTATCAACAAAAATATGAGTAGCTCCATCTTGCTTAAATCTCAGCATTTTTAGTAGCCTCCTTAACCAAATAGTATAGTATGACAAACATAAGCAGCAGCTGCAACTCACAAGTTGAGAGAGTAACAATAGGCTGTTTCTTTGAGCTCCAGGCAGGTGCACCCATGAAGAAAACAAATCCGCTGGTGCTTTTCGATCATCAATATCTCCTCAATCAATCTGAAATTATTTGCTGCAGTATAAAATAGAC
This sequence comes from Calamus simplicifolius, assembly GCA_900491605.1. NCBI lineage: Eukaryota > Viridiplantae > Streptophyta > Magnoliopsida > Arecales > Arecaceae > Calamus > Calamus simplicifolius. The sequence continues at coordinate 119,819 of UESW01001914.1, forward strand.
CATATTCCAAACCATATTCCAATGTTCCTTTAATATACCGAAGAATCCTCTTGGTTGCCTTCATGTGAGTCAATGTTGGAGCTTCCATATAGCGACTAATGACACCAACTCCATACAAAATATTTGGCCTTGTACACGTTAAAAATCGCAGCTTTCGAAACAGAAGTGGATTCACTTTTTTGTACTATCGAACTTTGAGAACTTGATTCCATATTCCATAGGTGTAGTAACTGAATTGATCCTCTCCATCTTGAACTCTTTCAAGATTTCTTCAGCATAAGTTTGTTGAGAAAAAAAAAATCCCTTCTTCACTCTGCTTCACCTGAATTCCAAGATAATAGGACATAAGCCCAAATCAGTCATCTCAAATTCTTTAGTCATCTTCATCAGTCATCTCAAATTCTTTAGTCATCTTCTTTTTGAACTCCTCAAACAACAGTGGATTATTTCCTATGAAGATTAAATCATCAACATATAAATAAGATTAAATCATCAACATATAAATATACATACATAACTGCTCCATCGTTGTTCATTTTGACGTACAAAGCATGTTCATATGGACATCTTGAAAAATCATTTTTCTGAAAATACCCATCAATACAAGTATACGAGGCCCTTGGAGCTTGTTTAAGGCCATATAGAGCTTTCTTCAACTTCAACACCTTGTCTTCTTGTTCTTTAACTATGTAACCCAAAGGTTGTTTCAGATATATCTCTTCTTCCAAAATGCCATTCAAGAAGGCTGATTTTACATCCATTTGAAAGATCTTTCATCTTTGTTGAACTGCCAAGTATCATTCCTTTCAATAGCTTTCAGTTCTTCATCCATAGCCAATCTCCATCATCTCCATCTTTCATCTTGTACAGCTTCCTCAAAAGACAATAGCTCAATATCTGCAAATAAACAGAACATAGTTGAATCATTGATTTCCTCGGTATCTTCATAAATTTCAGCCAAACTTTACATACGGGGTAACCTTTCGGAGGAGCTTGAGGGGACAAAGTGAAGAAAAATGCTAATGAAGAGGTGCAAAAGTACAAAGCTCGGCTTGTGGCAAAGGGATTCTTTCAAAGGGCCGAAATTGATTATGATGAAGTCTTTGCTCCCGTGGCTCGTATGGAAACCATTCGGTTAATTATTATTTCCTTGGATCGATCCGAGAGATGGCGCAGGTCCAGGTTCAGCTGCATTCTCCGATGTCCGAACAGGCGGGGGCGGCGAGCAATGGCGGCGGGGGGAACCAGTTCCCGTCGACCTCTCTGTATGTCGGGGACACGCAGCTGTTCGATATGTTCAACCAGGTCGGGCCGGTGGTGTTGGTTCGCGTTTGCCGGGATATCAACACCCGCCGCTCCCTTGGCTACGCCTACTGAACTACAGCATTCCGGTTGATGCGGCGAGGGCTTTAGATTTGCTGAACTACAGTATTCAAATCGTGACCCTAGCATGCGTAAAAGTGGGGCTGGGAATATATTTATTAAGAATCTGGACAAGTCCATAGACAACAAAGCTCTGATACTATAATGTTGGAGAAGAGAAAAAATCGGAAAAAAACGGAGAGGGGTAAAACCAATGGACACACTCTCTCGGATTGTAATGGTCATATTAATATCTATAGGAATACAAACGAATGACTCTTCAGTACCCACCACTATATTAATGACAAACTTAACCACACACCAGAGTAACGTACTATATAAAAAACCAAACATAATTAACACAATTTTATTTTCTCAAATCACTTATTCCAATTTCAAGTATTTATTTTGATGTAATTAAAATTTAATTTTAATTTTATTTAGAATTAAAATTAAGTATTTAAAGAGAATCTAAAATCCAAACGTTCTATCTCTAAGATTAAAAATCTATTCCAGCCAATTATAACCCAACTCCCATGTTCTTCTTACTAACATCCTTTCTATCTCTCCCTACCTCCCTTCCCATCTTCTCAATCAACATTCTTTCCTTTTTCTCTTCCAAAGCTCTTTAATAAAATTATCAGCAGAGATAAATTATGACAAGATAAACTTGATATTTTTGATAAAGCTTTTTTATTTTTCTCATAGTTAGCTTAATCTTGCCGATATCTTTTGTAATATTCAATGCACTTTCAGCAATATTCATTTAAAATTTAGTTTATTTGGGCTTTTGATCCAATTTTAAATTCTATGTAAATAAATAGGTAAGAAAAGTGAGCAATTCTGATTTTAGTAGAATCTCAATTTAATTTTCGCTTCGATTATAATGCTGGACCAAACGAGCCCTTTATTCTCCTAGTTGCCCACAGCCCATGAACTCGGCCCACAAAGTTGGGCACTGGGCCTATTGAGGGCTGGCTAACCACCTACTCCTCCTCCTCTTCCACTCTCTCTCAAGCACACACGCATCCCAGCCCCAAGCAGAACCCCGACGTCTTCTCTCATCCTGACCGGCCTCGTCTTTTCTTCTCCATTCTATCTCTCTCTCTTTTTCTTTTCCTCACTCTTTTCAGGTAATTGGTATGATCTGTCTCTTTATCCTTCTCACTTCCTCCCCGTTGTAGTTGTTATTTACCCTCCATATCATTCTAATATATCTCTAAGTCTATAAGGAGAAGAAGCTAATATATTAACAAGGTGTTGTCGCCATGTCACCTTCATTGATCGTCGGGGAGCATTGTTGCCAAGCTAAGATTAGTTCCGTTCGGCTAGATGGACATTAAAGCCCGTGGATTTCTCATCGAGGCTACAGAGAAGCCGCAATTAGGAGACACTGCAATACTAAAATGGGAATCGAAGAACTCTCTTGTGATGGCCTGGCTTCTCAACTCTAAGGTGCCTTCAGTTGCTCAAGGTATGTCCTTTTTTGAAATAGCCCGAAAAATTTGGGAGGCTACTGCTCGAACTTATTCACAATAGGGCAATACTGCTTGATGACGTCAAGTCACCTTCTTCAAGCGTCGGGGAAGACGGACATCTTCTCTCCGGACCCCTGCAAGAAAAGTCCCCAGACCGGATGCTCCGGTGGAGACCCTCCGACGTTCGAGTTAGTTACTTGGGATCAGACAAGAACTACTCAGCAAAGGGAGCTGAGACAGTTAGGGTTTTTGCTAGTAGGAAGAAAGCTAGAAAACCAGAGTTCGAATCCCTACTTACAGCGCGGGCGCGTGCTTTTATACCTGTTCGAATGTCCATCTTTCTATTCCAAAAGATTGCTGTCGTACCATCACTTTGCGCGCCGGAGGCGTCCTGCGTTACCTGTCAATATGGCTTTACATGTGTCTAGCAGCCGCGGTTGCATTTGGTGCGCGCCGTTGCTTGACATGACCGCACAGTCGCAAGTGGTAGTGAATCGTACTCGTAACGGGGCACAGTCATGCACAGTGACACATGCAATGCACATACGCCGTTATGAGGCATGGCCGCAAGCAGCCACGGGCGCACGGTGAGTCACGTGGGAGCGCCAGGTGGCCCGAAGTTGTCGTTTGGTTCGAAGGCTGGTTCACGTACCGAACGTTGATGATGCCTGCGCACCCGAGACCGAAGGGGTCTCGAGGTTGAGATGTAGTGGCCTCTCCCTGAGACCGGAGGGGTCTCGGGGGTGAGATGGTGCTTATGCACCCCGAGACCGAAAGGGGGGTCTCGGGGTCGAGATATAGTGACCTCACCCAGAGACCGAGGGGGTTTCGGGGGTGAGATGGTGCTTGTGCACCCCGAGACCGGAGGGGGTCTCGGGGTCGAGATATGGTGACCTCACCCCGAGACCGGAGGGGGTCTCGGGGGTGAGATGGTGCTTGTGCACCCCGAGACCGGAGGGGGGTCTCGGGGTCGAGATATGGTGACCTCACCCGAGACCGGAGGGGGTCTCGGGGGTGAGATGATGCTTGTGCACCCCGAGACCGGAGGGGGTCTCGGGGTCGAGATATGGTGACCTCACCCGAGACCGGAGGGGGTCTCGGGGGTGAGATGATGCTTGTGCACCCCGAGACCGGAGGGGGGTCTCGAGGTCGAGATATGGTGACCTCACCCTGAGACCGGAGGGGGTCTCGGGGTGAGATGGTGCTTGTGCACCCCAAGACCGGAGGGGGGTCTCGGGGTCGGGATATGGTGACCTCACCCCGAGACCGGAGGGGGTCTCGGGTGAGATGATGCTTGTGCACCTGAGACCGGAGGGGTCTCGGGGTCGAGATATGGTGACTCACCCCGAGACCGGAGGGGGTCTCGGGGTCGAGATATGGTGACCTCACCCCGAGACCGAGGGGTCTCGGGGTGAGATGGTGCTTGTGCACCCCGAGACCGGATGGGGGGGTCTCGGGGTCGAGATATGGTGACCTCACCCGAGACCGGAGGGGGTCTCGGGGGTGAGATGGTGCTTGTGCACCCCGAGACCGGGGGGGTCTCGGGGTCGAGATATGTGACCTCACCCGAGACCGGAGGGGGTCTCGGGGTGAGATGGTGCTTGTGCACCCGAGACCGGAGGGGGGTCTCGGGTTGGGATATGGTGACCTCACCCGAGACCGGAGGGGGTCTCTGTACACCCCGAGACCGAGGGGGTCTCGGGGTTGAGACGCGGTGACATCCGTTAGCTCTGTTACATTTATTCTAACGGCGCTGGATCAGCCACATCAGATGCCCCCTCACCCCTGAGGCGAAGCGGGCCCCACTGGCAAGGCGAAAGGGGTGCTACCTCCCACGTGGCTGATCCCTGTCCACATCTTTAAGCGGACGGCATGGGGAATGTGAAAAGGCGGCCGCTTCCGTACACTGAGCCCACCATGATCGACCTCGAGACGAGGTTAACTCTTCGAAGTCCGCATGGAAAGCTGCATCATCATTACCTCTCATAGCGGCGACGTCAGCGAGTCCCATCATTGGCCGGAGGCATATCGTATCACGCGCTGGGCAACCATCGAGGCGAACCAGCCTATGGTGGGGTCCATGTGGCTGATGAGACGAGGCGGGACAATTTGAAAACCCAATAAAACTCGAATGGGGGGTTGAATCTGGCCACACCACTGCTGCCATCGTCGTCTTCCTCTGAGCCTCTGCGTTTTAGTCTCCCCTACAACCCGAAACCTGCGCTTAGCCTCCCTTCCCTCAGGTCAGTTCTTTGTCATTCTAGACTCCACCATCCCTTCTTTTACCCATGAGTTCTCCATCTTGGACCTCGGAGGATGATTCGGAGAATCGTTCTCCCCTGAGAGGAACTGCGCTTCTCCTATACCTTCCCCCTCTCCTCCACTTGAGTGGTCCACTGACTCAGAGGACCGCGTCCCCCTGGCCCGGCGATGGGTCACTGGTGGGGCCCCATCGAGGAGCCACCGGTCAGAGGCCGGCACCTCCTCGAGGGTGGAGGGGTCCCCGGAGGGGACCGCCTCCACGGTAACAGGTCTGGATTTGGCAAAAATCCGGGCCTGTTACCAGATTCCCCGGGACGTTGAGCTTTTCTTGCCGACTCCCGATGATAGAGTCATCTCCTCCCGACCCGGCCGGGTGGCCCTTTATGAGATTTGCCTGAAGGCGGTCTCCGTCCACCCTTTCCTCCTTTTTCATCAATCTTCTTGAATACTACTCCTTGACTCCTTCCCAACTGGTCCCAAATTCCTATCGGGTCATTAGCGCCTTTGTTATTCTCTGTCATCGTCTTGGCATCACCCCCCGAATCTCTCTTTTCGGTCTTTTTATATCCTCCGGTCCCAGAAGGGTTGGTGGCTGTTCCAGCCCCGACCCAACCGGGTTCTCAAGCTTTTCCTTCCCTCTTCAATTAAGGGATGGAAATCCCGGTTCTTTTTTGCTGGCCTAGACCAAGTCAGGCCCCGGTGGGGAGACCCCGACCTTTGAGGCAACGCGAACTCCGCCGTCCACCTTGGAGACCGGGAAGCATTGGGTCAATTGTTAGCTGCCGAGATCCCTCGGTACACCCTGCTCCTGACGGAAGATAACCTCCAATCGGCGGGTCTTATCTCCCACGGGTAAGCCATTTCCACACTTAGCCAAAAATTTTGCCTGCTTCTCTTCTTTTTCTCTTTTTTTAAACCTTGACCGATATCATGCAGCCATGAAGATATCGGCACAGAGACTCCTGAAGGCCGTCTCCAAGAAGAGGGCCCGGGAGGGGCCGAGTAAAGGCCAGCAAGCTCCGGCCCCAAAATGCCCGACAGCTCGGGTTCCCCGACCACAGCACCACAAGACCCTTCGGCTGCTCCAGAAATCGACCTCACAGCCAACACCCCACCAGAGATGGCGGCGACCGTGGGGGTCCAATAGAGGAGCCAGCTATAGAGGAGTCGGCAGTGGCAAAGGAGCCCATAGTGGCGGAGGAGCTTCCTGCCCCTGGTGAACCGACTCCACCCGAGGTGGTCAGGGACTGGGGCGAGGGGCCATCAGGGACAGCAAGCCCACCCCTCGAGAGGACGCCTAGGAGCAGCCCGCACACCGAGCCGAAGGATGCTGAGGCGCCGAACGGAGCAGGGCCAAACCAGGGCCGCCCCGGGACTCCATCCTGAATGACGGTCGCTGGGCTGAACGGGTCCTTTCTCCAATTTTCATGCCGAGGTCCTGGAAGAGCTCAGCCACCTGAAGGCGGGTACATTCTTTCGGGAATCTTACGTGGCCCTTGTCAGGGTAAGCGGTCTTTCCACCCTTTGCTTTTATATTTCCTTTTTTTTAACATGGAACTTTCATGCAGCTTGCGCATTCCCTAAGGGCCGCGAGGGAAGTAATCCACGGTGGGAAGGCCCTTCTGCGCGAGGCACAGAAGGAGGCCGAAGATGCCAGCGCCGCACGGAGGCGGCTGAGGAGGCATTGGAGTCGGCCAGAAGCGCCTGGGCCAGTGAAATAAGGGCCGCCGAGAGCCGAGCGGAGGCTGATGCCAACCGACTGCGGGGGCGCTCCACCAAATGACGGAGGCTAAAAATGCCGTGATGGTCAGAGACCTGCACATCTCTGAGCTGACCCTGGCCATCCAAGAAATTGAGGGTCGAGCGGCCGCGGCTGAGGAGAGAGTAGGGTCTGCGAGGAAAAGGTAGCGGCAGCGGAGGAAAAAGCAAGGGCCGCAAGGAGGAGGCACGGGCTGCGGAGGAAAAAGCAAACCAAGCCGGGAGGAGGTGAGCCGCGCCCAAGAGGCCGAGAGGGCTGCAGCGGCAGCCCTCGCCACGGAGGAAGGAGCTCGGGCCGTTGAGGTGGAAGCTGCCATCGTGGCCAGGACCGCCGGAATCATAGAAGAGTACAAAGCGTCGAGCGCTTTGCAGATGATTTGGCAGAAGCTTCGACGGCGGTGTTCCTTCAAGGGTTCCAGCACGGGAAGGAGAAAATTGCCAGGGACTTGAACATTCCCCAAGCCCTGGAAGTCGAACGAGATCACTTCTCGGATTCGGCCCCCTCCGACGATGAGCCCGCGCCAGCTGATCCGTGAGCTTCCTTGTATTTTTGTTTTTGCAAGTCCGACAACGTCGGCATTTTGTAATCCCTTCAAATTAATAAAATATCTTTTTCCTCCAAGATAAATTGTCGACTCTTATCCCAAATTCGTTGGTTGATGATGCGCGACCCCTTGGTCCTATTAGTGCTAGGGGATAACTCTCAATTCATGCAAGCTATTCCATCTTAGCCATCTAGAACCGAAACTCGGGGCCAGGAAGGATAGGTTTCTTGGGGTTGAAGCGCCGGTCGTTGGAGGTTGAGGTAGGCGGTTCCTTAGGACCGACGGCGCACCGCTCTGCCAGGGGTATGTCGGGCCTTGCGCCAGGTAGGCACATGGCTTTAGGTGCCGACGGGGGTCGGACTTTATGCCTGGCTGGTCCAGGGCTTTAAGTGCTGTCGGGTGTCGGGCTTTATGCCTGGCTGGCCTAGGGCTTTAGGTGCCGACGGGTGTCGGGCTTGATGCCTAGCTGGCCCAGGGCTTTAGGTGCCGACGGGTGTCGGCTTTATGCCTAGCTGGCCCAGGGCTTTAGATGCCGATGGGTGTCGAGCTTTATGCCTGGCTGGCCCAGGGCTTTAGGTGCCGATGGGTGTCGGGCTTTAGGTGCCGTTGGTGTCGAGTTTTAGGTGCCGTCGGGTGTCGGGCTTTATGCCTGGCTGGCCCAGGGCTTTAGGTGCCGACGGGTGTCGGCTTTATGCCTGGCTGGCCCAGGGCTTTAGGTGCCGACGGGTGTCGGGCTTCATGCCTGGTTGGCCCAGGGCTTTAGGTGCCGACGGGTATCGGGCTTCATGCCTGGCTGGCCCAGGGCTTTAGGTGCCGACGGGTGTTGGGCTTAATGCCTGGATGGCCCAGGGCTTTCGGTGCCGACGGTGTCGGGCTTCATGCCTGGTTGGCCCAGGGGTTTAGGTGCCAATGGGTTTCGGGCTTTATGCCTGGCTGGCCCAGGGCTTTAGGTGCCGACGGGTGTCGGGCTTCATGCCTGGTTGGCCCAGGGCTTTAGATGCCGATGGGTGTCAGGCTTCATGCCTGGCTGGCCCAGGGCTTTAGGTGCCGACGGGTGTCGGGCTTCATGCCTGGCTGGCCCAGGGCTTTAGGTGCTGACGGGTGTCGGGCTTCATGCCTGGCTGGCCCAGGGCTTTAGGTGCCGACGGGTGTCGGCTTTATGCCTGGCTGCCCAGGGCTTTAGATGCCGATGGGTGTCGGGCTTTATACCTGGCTGGCCCAGGGCTTTAGGTGCCGATGGGTGTCGGGCTTTAGGTGCCATCGGGTGTCGGCTTTATGCCTGGCTGGCCCAGGGCTTTAGGTGCCGACGGGTGTCGGGCTTTATGCCTGGCTGGCCCAGGGCTTTAAGTGCCGATGGGTGTCGGGCTTTATGCCTGGCTGGCCCAGGGCTTTAGGTGCCGACGGTGTCGGGCTTTATGCCTGGCTGGCCCAGGGCTTTAGGTGCCGATAGGTGTCGGGCTTTATGCCTGGCTGGGGGCTTTAGTGCCGATGGGTGTCGGGCTTTATGCCTGGCTGGCCCAGGGCTTTAGATGCGATGGGTGTCGGGCTTTATGCCTGGTTGGCCCAGGGCTTTAGGTGCTGATGGGTGTCGGGCTTTAGGTGCCTGGCTTTATGCCTGGCTGGCCCAGGGCTTTTGGTGCCGACGGGTGTCGGCTTTATGCCTGGCTGGCCCAGGGCTTTAGTGCCGATGGGTGTTGGGCTTTATGCCTGGCTGGCCCAGGGCTTTAGGTACCGACGGGTGTCGGGCTTTATGCCTGGCTGGCCCAGGGCTTTAGCTGCCGACGGTGTCGGCTTCATGCCTGGCTGGCCTAGGGCTTTAGATGCGATGGGTGTCGAGCTTCATGCCTGGCTGGCCCAGGGCTTTAGGTGCCGACGGTGTCGGCTTTATGCCTGGCTAGCCCAGGGCTTTAGGTGCCGACTGGGTCGGGCTTCATGCCTGGCTGGCCCAGGGCTTTAGGTGCCGACGGGTGTCGGGCTTCATGCCTGGCTGGCCTAGGGCTTTAGGTGCCGACGGGTGTGGGCTTCATGCCTGGCTGCCAGGGCTTTAGGAAAAAAGAACTCAGGTGCTAAAATTGAAATTTGTTAATATAGAATGAGGGGAAAAGGCCCAAAAGAATACATGCACGGTATTTAATGTGAGAGAAGAATGCGTTACTGATAATACCGACGAAGGTTGTCTGCATTCCATGTCCTAGGAAGCGGCTTCCCATCAAGCTCTTCAATCTTGTAAGCTCCATGATGAAGTGTCTCGGCGATCCGATAGGGTCCTTCCCAATTTGGGGCTAGCTTGCCTCCCTCCACTGGCTTCGAGACTTCAGCCCGTCGAAGGATCAGGTCCCCCGGCAGGAAAGTCCTGGGACGCACACGGGCGTTGTAATATTTGGCAGCCCGTTGCCGGTAGACCGCCATCCGAAGCCGCGCTCGGTCTCGCACTTCCTCCACCAGGTCGAGGTTGGCTCGCAGCTGGTCTGGGTTGCCTTCCTCGTTACGACTCTACCCAAGGGCTCGGTGAGCCAACCTCTACCGGGATGACGGCTTCGAATCCAAAGACTAGGCTGAATGGGGTCTTGCCGGTGGGGGCTCGTGGCATTGTGTGGTAGGCCCACAGCATGTTGGGAGCTCCTCCACCCATCATCCCTTACAGTCATCCAGTCGAGTTCTCAGCCCTTGGAGAATGATTCGATTAGCTACCTCGGCCGCCCCGTTGGTCTGAGGGTGCCCGACGGAAGTGAATTTCTGACGAATGCCCAGTTCGGAGCAGAATTTCTGGAAGGGCGCGTTGTCAAACTGCCGGCCATTGTCGGTGACCAGGGTGTGCGGCAGTCCGAACCGACATATAATAGACTTCCAAAAGAAGGATCTCACTTTGCTTTCCATGATCTTAGCAAGGGCCTCGGCTTCAATCCACTTGGTGAAGTGATCAACGGCCACCAGGAGGAACTTTCGCTGTCCGGAGGCCAGGGAAAATGGTCCCAGGATATCCATACCCCACTGGGCAAGGGCCAGGGTGCCACCAAGGGGGTTAACTGAGACGTCGGCTGTCACTGGATATTAGCATGGCGCTGACAGCTATCACATCTCTTAACGAGCTCGGCTGCATCCTCCTTCATGATCAGCCAAAAGTACCCCTGTCGTAGGGCCTTGTAAGCTAGGGCTCTGCCTCCCAAGTGACTTCCACAGATGCCTTCATGGATCTCCGCAAGATGTAGTCTGATTCTGCTGGTCCCACGCACCTGAGGACCGGGTATGAGAATGATCTTTGATAAAGCTTTCCATCCATCATCAAGAACATCGGGGCCCTCCACCTGAGTAGCTTGGCCTCAGCGGGGTTCTCTGGGAGAGTGCCGTCGGTCAAATATCGGACGTAGGCATCCATCCAGGAGGGCTCTTGCTCAACCGGTAATGCTTCATCCGCAACTTCAATGCTTGGGGCCTGGAGGTGCTCCACATATGTTCTTCCCAGCGTCCCGTCGGCCGAAGTGGCTAAACGGGATAATGCATCGTCCTGCATTCTCCGCTCGGGGAATGTAGCTGACACGGAAGTAAGAGAACCGAGAGGCTTGGGATTGCACATTGCTCAGGTAATGGGACATGGTTGGGTCCCTAGCTTCGTACTCCCCAGTGATCTACCCAGAAACAAGCTGAGAGTCCGTGAAGGCCCTCAAATGCCCTGCGCCTAACTCCTCAGCCAACCTCATTCCCACAACAGGGCTTCATACTTCGCCTGGTTGTTAGTTGCCGGGAACTGGAATCTAAGAGCATACTCCACCACATCCCCTTCAGGGCTCGCAAGAATGAGTCCAGCTCCGCTTCCTTGAGAATTTGTTGCTCCATCCACATGCAAAATTCAGTCTTCTTTTTCTGCCTCCTCGGTCGAGGGAGGGTCCACACACTCCTCCGGGCGTATCTCCTCCACACCCCTTTCGGTCCAGGAACACTCAACCAAGAAATCAGCTATCACCTGAGACTTCATGGCCGACCTTGGTCGGATGGATAGGTCAAATTCACTTAGTTTAATGGCTCATTTGGCTAGCCGACCGGAGGTGTCAGGGCGAGACAAGATGGTCCGAAGAGGTTGGTCCGTGAGCACCACGATGGGATGAGCTTGAAAGTAGGGTCGGAAGCGTTGGGCAGAGACCACCAGGGCAAAAATGATCTTCTCGGTTCTAGAGTATCTGGTCTCGGCATCATGAAGCACCTTGCTGGTGTAATAGACTGGCCTCTGGACTCCATCAACATCCATGCGCACGAGCACAGAGCTGACAGCTTCGGGGAGGCTGCGAGGTATAGGAAGAGCTCCTCCCCACTCTTTGGCTTGGACAACAGCGGGGAGTGGATAAAAATTGCTTCAACTCCTCAAAGGCATCCTGACACTCCTTTGTCCACTCGAAGCCATTGACCTTGCGCAGTGCCTTAAAGAAGGGCAGGCACCTTTCTGCCGATCTTGACATGAAGCAACTCAAAGCCGCCACCCTCCCAGTTAGGCGTTGCACCTCCTTCTTGTTAGCTGGGGGCCTCATATCCAAGATAGCCCTGATCTTGTCAGGGTTGGCTTCAATCCCTCGCTGGGTTACCATAAAGCCCAGAAACTTGCCTGCCACCACTCCGAAGGCGCACTTGTGGGGGTTAAGCCTCATCCGATACTGGCGCAGGTTGTTGAAGGTCTCCTCGAGGTCGGCAACATGGTCAGCAGCACTGGTGCTCTTGGTCAGCATATCATCCATGTACACCTCCATGTTATGCCCTATCTGGTCCTCAAAGACTTTATTCATCAACCTTTGATAGGTGGCTCCGGCATTCTTCAGCCCAAACGGCATCACCTTGTAGCAGTCAATCCCCTTTTCTGTAATAAAAGAGGTGGCTTCTTCATCTGCCGGGTTCATCCTGATCTGATTGTACCCCGAGAATGCGTCCATGAAACTAAGGGTTTCATGCCCGGACGTGGCATCCACTAGCTGGTCGATCCGAGGTAATGGGAAGCTATCTTTGGGGCATGCCTTATTGAGGTCGGTGAAGTCCACGCACATCCTCCAGCTCCCACTGGCCTTGCGAACCATCACGACATTCGCCAGCCAGTCCGGGTAGTGCACCTCGCGGATATGACCAGCCGCCAGTAGCTTCCGCACCTCCTCATCCATGGCCTTCTGTCGATCGGGGGAAAACTCCTTTTCTTCTGCCGGATAGGTCGGCACTCCGCCCGAATGTTAAGTTGGTGGGTAATCACCTCTTCTGGAATTCTAGGCATATCGGATGCCGACCAGGCGAAAACATCTGCATTAGCTCGCAGAAAGGTGAGGAGTCGGTCACGAGCCTCCTTCGGGAGTAGGGTTCCAATCCAGACCGTTCTCGTTGGATCCTTCCCGAGGGGGAGAGTAAGCAGTCGCTCGGCCGGCTCTCCTCTTCTCTCCAGGTCTCGAGGATCCAGTGTCTCAGGTACCGACGCGGGTGCTGCCCTCTGCGGACTAGGGGCCATGTGGTAGCAAAGTGAAGGTGGATTCTGCTCTCCCCGCATCTCCCCGACTCCTTCGCCGGTAGGAAAACTCATGAGGAGCCTCTTAGTGGATATGACAGCATCCAAAAGATTGAGCCCGGGCCTCCCGAGGATCGTTGTAAGCAAGGGGCACATGAACCACCAAAAACTTCATGAAAACCATACTTTGACACGGGGTTGTGCCAGCCGTCACAGGGAGAGTGACCTCCCCCTCGACTTTCACAGAATCTCCAGTAAACCCCATCAGGGGCGTGGCGACGGGCCAGAGTAGATCAGCGATAGGTTCATGCGAACAAAAGCGTCATAGTTCAAAACATCCACAGAGCTCCCACTATCAACTAGAATTCTCTTTATAGGATGTTTAGCAATCGTCATGGATACGACGACGCTGTCATCATTTTTGTTTACTACCTCCTCTAAGTCCTTTTTAAAGAAAGGAATTACAGAATCAAACTCCCCCTCCCCTCTCGGCCTCTTCGGCGGGCCTCCTGCCCCCCCAGGAAATCATTGCCACTGTCTTCTCCATTGGAGCATTGTCGATCATCGGCGGCGGGGGCGCTGACGGGCCAGGAGCTCCCGGGTTTTTCCTCTGGATGAACTTTCCCAGGTGGCCCCACTGGATAAGGTCTTCGATAGCCTTCTTCAGCTGGCGACACTCGTCAGTATCATGACAGTGATCCCGGTGGTAGCGATAATAGAGGTTCTTGTTGCGAGGGATCTTCGGGTTCATTGGAGGAGGGCGCTGAAGATAAGACTCCCCTTCAATCTCGAGCAAGATCTGAGATATCGGGGCGAGTAGTGGAGTGTAGGGTCCATCTCTTGGCGCAGGGGCTCGGGGATGGTTGTCTGGCCGGCGAGGAGGCTCAGGTCTTCTGGGGAAAGCTTCGACAGGTTCCGGTCGGGCCGGTTTCTTGGGGATGTTCCGCCAGCCTCGCGCCAGGAGAAGTTGGCCTCGTCAGCTCGAATGTACTTCTGGGCCCGGGTCAAGAGCTCGGCGTAGGAGCCGGGTGGCTTCTTGTCAAGGGAGTATGCGAAGCGAGACGGGTGAAGCCCTCGCTTCAAGGCCAAAGTGGCTACCGAGTCTTCAAGATTGTAGACCTCCAGGCCGCCTCCTTGAACCGAGCGACATAATCCCGCAAGGACTCACCACGAAAGAGGCTATCTGCTACCCTTGGAATCTTTCGGTAGGCATCAAAATGGGCCAAAAAAGCCCTTTCCAACTGGCGGAAGGAATCAATACTCCGTGGTGGCAGACAAGAGTACCAAGCTCGAGCGGCCTTCTTCAGGGTGGCTGGGAAGGCGATGCACATGAGCGAATCAGTGGCCCCCTGGACTTGCATGAGAACTTTATAACTTTCCAAATGGTCCAAGGGGTCTGTGGTCCCGTCATAAGGATCTAGCTGGGGAAGGTGGAACCGGGTGAAGATGGGTTCTTCCATGATGCGGGGAGACAATGGAGGCCGGCAGTCGTAGTCCGTCTCTGGCAGGTGGGTGATCCGACGGCTAAGATCCTCCAACCTCTGGTTATACTCGTCGAGTCGACGCTCGGCTCGACGGGCCATCCGGCCATCAAAAGAGCCCTCCCCCGAAGATTCAGAAGACGGAGAACGGGGACGGCGATGCCGTGGGGGCGCTCCGCCTCCCTCCCGTGCCGCCGCTTAGGATAGACACTAGCGTGACGGAAAGGCGACCGGTGTCTCTTAGAAGCTTCCCGGTGAGGAGGCTTGGGCGGAGCTTGATGGTGGCGATCCCCCGGCACCGGTGATCTCTCCGGGAGGAATGCTGGCTGGGTTGCACCACCCCTGGGACTGATGATTTGGCTCCGCTGCTGCGCGGCCGCCTGTTGGTGCTGCAGGCCTTGAACCACCGCCGCCAGAGATTGGACTTGTGTGGCCAGGGCGGTGAATCGATCTTCTTGGAACTGCTGGAGGAGGCGTAGGGACATCGGCCGGAGGAGCAGAAGGTCCAGCCTCCTGGGGATGCAGCGCGCCGGAATGCTGGCCGTGAGAGCCGGGGGGACCTCCGCAGGTGACCGGCTCCTCGGCGCTGCCCCCCAGTGCAAGTGGCAGAGACTCCCTTCGTACGGGTCATCACCATAGCTTCAAGAACTCGAGAAGAGAGATCGCAGATTGCTGGTTCGATGTCTTTCTCTTTCCCCCCCTTCCTGGCGCGCCAATCTGATGACGCCAAGTCACCTTCTTCAAGCGTCGGGGAAGACGGACGTCCTTCTCTCTGGACCCCTGCAAGAAAAGTCTCCAGAGACCGGATGCTCCAGTGGGGACCCTCCGACGCTCAAGTTAGTTACTTGGGATCAGACAAGAACTGCTCAGCAGAAGGGAGCTGAGACAGTTAGGGTTTTTGCTAGTAGGAAGAAAGCTAGAAAACTAGAGTTCGAATCCCTACTTACAGTGCGGGCGCATGCTTTTATACCTGTTCGAATCTCCCATCTTTCTGTTTCAAAAGATTGCTGTCGTACCATCACTGTGCACGCCGGAGGCATCCCGCGTTGCCTATCAATATGGCTTTATAGGTTTCTAGCAGCCACGGTTGCATTTGGTGCGCGCCGTTGCTTGACATGACGCGCACAGTCGCAAGTGGTAGTGAATCGTACTCCGTAACGGGGCACAGTAGTGACACATGCAATGCACCATACGCCGTTATGAGGCAGGGCCGCAAGCAGCCACGGGCGCACGGCGAGTCACGTGGAGCGCGAGGTGGCCCGAAGTTGTCTTTGGTTCGAAGGCTAGTTCACGTACTGAATGTTGATGATGCCTGCGCACCCCGAGACCGGAAGGGGTCTCGAGGTTGAGATGTAGTGACCTCTCCCCGAGACCGGAGGGGGTCTCGGGGGTGAGATGGTGCTTGTGCACCCCGAGACCGAAAGAGGGGTCTCAGGGTCGAGATATAGTGACCTCACCCCGAGACCGGAGGGGGTCTCGGGGGTGAGATAGTGCTTGTGCACCCCGAGACCGGAGGGGGGTCTCGGGGTCGAGATATGGTGATCTCACCCCGAGACTGGAGGGGGTCTCAGGGGGTAAGATGGTGCTTGTGCACCCCGAGACCGGAGGGGGGTCTCGGGTCGAGATATGGTGACCTCACCCCGAGACCGGAGGAGGTCTCGGGGGTGAGATGATGCTTGTGTACCCAGACCGGAGGGGGTCTCGGGGTCGAGATATGGTGACTTCACCCCGAGACCGGAGGGGGTCTCGGGGGTGAGATGATACTTGTGCACCCCATGACCGGAAGGGGGTCTCGGGGTCGAGATATGATGACCTTACCTCGAGACCGGAGCTCTCGGGGATGAGATGGTGCTTGTGCACCCCGAGACCGGAGGGGGATCTCAGGGTCGGGATATGGTGACCTCACCCCGAGACCGGAGGGGGTCTCGGGGGTGAGATTATGCTTGTGCACCCCGAGACCAGAGGGGGATCTCGGGGTCGAGATATGGTGACCTCACCCCGAGACCGGAGGGGGTCTCGGGGGTGAGATGGTGCTTGTGCACCCCGAGACCGGAGGGGGGTCTCGGGGTCAAGATATGGTGACCTCACCCAAGACCGGAGGGGGTCTCGGGGGTGAGATGATGCTTGTGCACCCCGAGACCGGAGGGGGGTCTCGGGGTCGAGATATGGTGACCTCACCCTAAGACCGGAGGGGGTCTCGGGGGTGAGATGATGCTTGTGCTCCCGAGACCGGAGGGGGGTCTCGGGTCGAGATATGGTGACCTCACCCCGAGACTGGAGGGGGTCTCGGGTATGAGATGGTGCTTGTGCACCCCAAGACCGAAGGGGGGTCTCGGGGTCGGGATATGGTGACCTCACCCCGAGACCGAAGGGGTCTCGGGGGTGAGATGATGCTTGTGCACCCCGAGACCGGAGGGGGTCTCGGGTTGAGACGCGGTGACCTCCGTTAGCTGCTGTTATCATTTATTCTAACGGCGCTCGATCAGCCACATCACTGCTCAAGCTTTTGAGATCAAACGCCAGGTACGAACACTTCGATAGGACGAACTCTCTATCACTGCTTATATGGCTGAACTCCAGCAGATGTGGTATGAACTGGACTTTTATCGTCCCTTCAAGGCCTGTTGCTCGAAAGATGCCCTTGAGTTCAAGAAATACATGGATGAGGAGCGAATATTTGATTTCCTTGCTGGACTCAATGATGACTTTGACCCTATCTGAGTTCAGATTTTGGTCATCCTGAGGCGAATCTTTCCGAACGTCCCGAAAGAAGTATTTCGCCTTCTAAGGCATTGCCTCCTCCTTCCTTACCTGCTGATGCCAAGAATTCACTATCTGCTAATGAGATGCTCCGTCGAATTATGGACGGGCTTAATATTTCTACTAGCAATGCTCCTTCTACTAACGGTTTGCCTAGTAGCTCTTTCAGTTTTTCCTCCTTATTTTTCACAATCTCATTTCTCTCATATTGAGTCCAGTGCATGCACTCTTAATAACTTTGACTCTTCCATTAATTATTCTCTTCTACGAAGTGGGTCATCGATTCTAGTGCGACTCTGCATATGACCAATAATTCGGACATCTTTAAGTCTTAGTTATTGTATTCGGACAGAGTGCGTATAGTTGATGGCTCTTTTCGACCTATGTCTGTAAAAGAAACCATCAACTGTACGCCGACCATGACACTTTCTTCCACTTTGCATGTCCCAAGCTTTTCCACTAATCTCTTGTTCATCCGTTCTATTACAAATGATCTTAAGTAAAGTTACCTTTTTTTTTCACTTACTATGTTTTTCAGAAACTAACAACAGGGAAGACGGTTGGGTATGGTAAAATGCACAATGGGCTCTACTACCTTGATGAAGGGGAGCTAAAGAATCACTATCCGAAAGCTGGTATGGTTGTTTCATCATTTGATACTGCCGTGCATGAACTTCAGATACAACACCACAATTTGGACATATCTCATTCTCTGTTTTGTCAAGATTATTTTCTAGTTTATGTCATCTTTGTTCTAAAGAACAGTTAGTTTGTGATGCGTGTGAATTTGCTAAGCACACGCGCAATAATTATCCGATTTCAGGAACTCGAAGTAATAAACCTTTTGAGATTGTTCATTCTGATGTGTGGGGGCCTTTGAGTATTGTTTTCATGGCATCGTTATGTTGTTACCTTTATTGACTGTTATAGTAGAGTCCCTTGGATCTATCTTCTCCAATCTAAAGATGAGGTTGTCCGTTGCTTCAAGGAGTTTTATAAACTAGTTAATACCCAGTTCAGTGCTAAGATTAAAATATTGAGATCTAATAATGGCACTATATGTATAAGGGGTTTCGTGAGTATCTAACTTCTCACGGTATTATCCATCAAACTACGTTGTGTTGACACCCCTGCCCGTTACTGAATTCGTGAGTATCTAACTTCTCACGGTATTATCCACCAAACTACGTTGTGTTGACACCCCTGCCCAGAATGGTGTTACTGAACGAAAGAATCGACACATTTTGGAGGTTGCTCGATCCTTATTATTTACTATGCGAGTTTCAAAAAACTTGTGGGGTGAGACAGTTCTCACTACAGCCTATCTGATTAACCGAATGCCTTTTCGCTGGTGCGGGCATCAAGATCAGACAGAGGTTACTAAGCTCATTATGGATTTCTGGTTGATGTAGTTAGACTTTTGATTCCTGTCAATTCATTTGAGTTCAGAGTCATTATAAATTTTTTACTTTATGTTGGTTTGACTTTAAGTCCTGTAATCAAGTTTTATCGGTATAAGTCCACTAATTTTAGTCAAGTATGAGTCTAATAATTTTGTTTGAGTCAAGTCAAGATTTATTGAGTCAAAATGTAAGAAGTTGAAGATCCAAGACCATAAAAGAAGGCAAATAAGCCTCCACATGGAATCATAATCAAAATAGGCAACATTTACTCAATTAGAGCGTCCCAAGATTTTCATGAAGTCATCTCAGCATAAAAGAAAGCAAATAAGCCATTTATGGAAGGTGACTTATCGCCCATTCCTTATGAAAAATAGGATATGGCACCATTCCCTGATCTCTTTTTCTTGTTTCAAGATGTCCGCCTATCTTCTTATTTCGGAAAGCTATGTCCTGATCTCTTTTCTTTATTTCAGGATGTCGTCTATCTTCTTATTTGGGAAAGTATCCCCTGATCTCTTTCTCTTGTTTCAAGATGCTGCCTATCTTCTTATTTGAAAACAATATGGCACCCTTATTTTCTTTTTTTTTCATGTAATTCAAGAGTTAGGGTTTATTATAAAAACCCCTCTCTTCTTCTTGTAAAGAATTGATGATTAATGACAAGGAGTCTTCTTCTTCTATTTTCTTGCTCTTGAGCATTGACACTCCGTAAGGAAGAGGGTGAGAGGCCCAACAAATATCCGTTCCAACACCTATTCTAAGCATCGCAGCCCTAAGACGCCAAGATACTACGATCCTTAGATAAAGTCCTCCTTACCTTCAGAACCATCTGAAGGAAAGCTGAAACATCTGTGGTAATATAGTTTCGTCTTTCAGGCGCTCATCCTGAGAGCTGTGTGATCTAATCTTTTAGGACAAAGACCATCATTGCCTGGTAATCAGATCCATTTCTTCTTATAAGTTTTGTTTAATTTATTGAAGAAAAAGCATGTTCTAAGTAGTGATTTCTCAACCCTAGGGTCCTATTTTCTTTATTACTTAGTGAATCGTGTTTTGTGGGTAGTTACTTTACTCTTCACATATTCATTCTTAGTTTATTCTTACTCGTTTTAAAAAGTAAAGCACCTTAAAATATGAATCATTGCTTTATATTAATCTCTTGCATGGTACATTCCGTATCATTCGCACCCTGGAGTACCAAGCACCACTTGCCTATCTACAAGGGATATCTTCTTTTATTATACCCCCTCGGGTGTTTGGATGTACATATTTTGTTCGAGATCATCGTCCTACAGTTGGCAAGCTTGATCCAAAATCCTTGAAATGTGTCTTTGTGGGCTATTCTACTACTCAAAAGGGCTATAAATGCTATTATCCTCCTGAATGACAGATGTTTGTTAGTATGGATGTAACTTTTCGAGAGATAGAAGCCTTTTTTGATAATGTTTCACCAATTGGGCCATTCACTCAGCTACCTTCCGCCTAACTATTTATTTGGTCTCCCAGAGCCACTGGTCGAGAGGGAGAGATTATGGTACCTGAGGGGCAAGCACAAATTGAGATGGCTCAAACTGATGAACAGTTAGAGAATGATCCTAATCAACAGGGAGAGTCCATTGAACATTCTACCCAACAGTCTCCCTCTAACTCAGTTTCAACATCCTCTTTTGACAATAGTGATATTCATTGCCCTCATCCTACTTTATATCTACCTATTGCTCATAGAAAAGCTTCTTGTACTCATATTATTCCTTCTCGGTATCGTTATGATATTGCTAATTTTGTTTCCTATGAGTCTCTTTCACCTACATATAGGTCATTTATTGCATCTTTAGATTCTATCTCTATACCATCACACTGGGAGGATGCTATAATAGACCCTAAGCGGAGAAGAGCAATGTTTGAAGAAATGCAAGCTTTAGCAAAAAATCAGACTTGGGGTATGTTTTCCCTACCTATTGGAAAATGAGCAGTGGGATGCAAATGGGTCTATACTGTGAAGTAGATCCCTAAGGGCAAAGTTGATCATTACAAAGCTCGTCTTGTTGCCAAAGATTATGCACAAACATAAGGCATTGATTATGAGGAGACTTTTGCCCCTGTAGCAAAGATCAATACCATTTAGACCCTCATACTTTTTGCAATGAATCTTGACTAGAGTTTGTTCCAACTAGATGTGAAAAATGCCTTTTTACATGGTGATCTTCAAGAAGAGGTGTATATGGAGATCCCTCCCGGATTCACTAGTATAGAGACTGCTGGCAATGTTTGCCGTCTACACCGGTCACTCTATGGATTAAAACAATCACCTAAAGCATGGTTTGATCGCTTTCATCATGCCATTCTTGACATTAGTTATCAACAAAATAATGCAGATCATACCATGTTCTTTTGTCACAATAAGGGCAAGGTTGCTATCTTAATTGTCTATGTAGATGATATTATTCTTACTGGTAATGATCTCCCAGATTTGGCTCGGTTGAAGACTCAACTGGCACAATCCTTTGAAATCAAAGATTTGGGCAATTTACAATATTTTCTTGGGATTGAAATGGCTAGGTCATCTCATGGCTTCTTTCTTTCTCAACGGAAATATGTCTTGGATTTATTGACTAAGACAAGGATGTTGGGATGTCGACCTGCTACTACTCCTATTGAGCAAAATCATTATCTTATTGCTAATAATGGTGAGCCAGTAGATCATGAGCGATATTAGCACCCTGGCAGATTGATCTATCTCTCCCATATAAGACCTGACATAGCCTTTCAGTCAGTATTGTAAGCCAGTACATGCATGATCCTCATGAGCGCCATCATGAAGCTGTATATATGATTCTTCGATACCTTAAGAGTTGTCGAGGGCATGGTCTTCTTTTCTTTCATCATAAACATCTTAAGGTTGAAGCTTATTCAGATGCTGATTGGGTAGGTTCGAAGGATGATCATTGATCCACCTCAGGCTATTTGTACTTTTGTTAGTGAAAATCTTGTGACTTGGTGCAGTAAGAAACAAGATGTTGTCGCTCGATCTAGTGCAGAGGCTGAATACCGAGCTATGGCTCAAGGCATTTGTGTGATCTTATGGTTGAAACAGCTGCTTGATGAACTACGTCTGTTCCAATCTTTCCCTCTCTTTCTGTTTTGTGATAATAAAGCAGCCATTAATATTGCCAATATCACTATGCAACATAACAGAACCAAGCACATAGAGATTGGCCATCATTTCATCAAAGAGAAGCTTGATCAGAAAGTTGTCCACCTATCATTTATTAAGTTTACAGAGCAATTAGCAGACATACTAACAAAGGGACTTAGCAGTTCTATGTTTTCTTCGATTTGTAGCAAGATGAAGCTTCGTGATATCTTCGCCTTGATGTGGCTGATGAAGCCGCATGGGCAATCATGGCAAAATCGACTATGTGGCCGGGCACATAGGCCCCAGCATCTCCAACCCAGGCCGAGGCGGCCCCGACCTCTTCAGGTCGGCCTCCGTCGGCCCCGGCATCTCCAACCGAGCCGAAGCAGCCCCGACCTCTTCAGGTTAGCCCCATCGGCTCCGGCATCTCCAACCGAGCCGAGGCGGCCCCGACCTCTTCAAGTCAGCCCCATCAGCTCCGACATCTCCAACCGAGCTGACGCGGCTCCGACCTCTTCAGGTCGACCCCCATCGGCTTCGGCATCTCCAACCGAGCCGAGGTGGCCCCGACCTCTTCAAGTCAGCCCCATCGGCTCCGGCATCTCCAACCAGGCCAAGGTGGCCCCGACCTCTTCAGGTCGGCCCCCATCGGCCCCGGCATCTCAAACCAGGCCAAGGCGGCCTCGACCTCTGCAGATCATCCCCCATCGGCTTCGACATCTCCAACCGACCCAAGGTGGCCCCGACCTCTTCAGGTCGGCCCCGGCTCTGGCATCTCCAACCCAGACTGAGACGGCCCCGACCTCTTCAAGTCAACCCCATCGGCTCCGGCATCTCCAACCGAGCCGAGGCGGCCCCGACCTCTTCAGGTCAGCCCCATCGGCTCCGGCATCTCCAACCGAGCTGAGGCGGTCCCGACCTCTTCAGGTCAGCTCGGTCGGCCCCGGCATCTCCAATCGGGCCAAGGCGGCCCCAACCTCTTCAGGTCGGCCCCCATCGGCCCCGGCATCTCCAACCCAGGCCGAGGCAGCCCCGACCTCTTCAGGTCAGCCCTCGCCTCGGCCTCGCTTCGTCAAGGTGGCCCTAGCCGTCCAGCCCATCAACCTTCTGACCCGCGAAGTCTGGCATAACTAGGCCCACCTATCGTTTGACCATGCCATCGATGGGACCAGGCCCACCTACCAACTGGTTTCGCCGATCGATGGGACATGGTCCACCAACCGCCGGCTTCTTCCTCTCCGATGGGACAGGACCTATCGATCAGCCCAAACTCATGTAACTCCCACATATTCCGCAGACATCTCTCCCTCACGAATTTCCACGTGGCTAATCTCCATGCAAGTTTCAACCGTCTATAAAAGGGTAGGTAGGTCCACTGAAGAGCCAGGTATGTGAACACAAGCACTCTCTTACTCTATCATCCCAGTGAAACTCCATCCCCTGGAGCCTTCTCTGCCGTAAGGAGCTTTCTTGAGCTCCCCCTCAGCTGTGACCTCGATTGCTGACTTGGGCATCGAAAGGTCCCTACCGGAGTACCCCTCTGGTCTTGGGACTGCTTGCAGGTCATCCAGCTAGTCGAGGACCCGACGACCAAGCGGACCCTTCTTCTCAGCGCTCAAGTTCGATGATCGGGCATCATCAGATTGGCACGCCAGGAAGGGGGAGAAGAAGGAAGACGCAAACCCTACAGTATTGACTTGGAAGCATTCCCTCCTTTTTTCTTTCTTCACTAAGCAATGGTGGTGACGCGGGCTCAAGACGCTTCTACCCGTTATCCTGGGGGGCATCCCCTAGCTCGGCAGCAGGAAGCTAACCTTCCTACTGCCAATCCCTCCGCCATCTGCCTACCACCAGAAATGGCTTCCCCAGCTGATCAACTGGCGGCCTTTACCCAACAAGTCTAAGCCCTCACCGCCATGGTCCACAGACTCCAAGAACAACAGTCTGTGGCCACCCAGCATCAGATCGCTCCCCCTGCTAGTCAGCAGTCTGTGAGGGGGGGTTCTCCCCAGTGAGAGGCCGGCTGTAACGACCCGGGCCCATGGACCCGTTTTGTTATAAGAAAGCAAGACGGACAAGGTCCACAACAACTTGGGCCACCACAGCCTAAAAAGGGATCCAATTGGTGCCTTATCCTTCTTACTTTACTACATATAAACCACTTAACCAACTCCCAATTATCCGATGTGGGACAATTGGGAGGGGCATCACAATCTACCCCCCTTAACAGAGGGGACGTCCTCATCGCCAGGAGTAATTGATCACAACCACCAGGCAGGCAGGATTCTAGAGGTGGCCCCCACAGGTTCAAGAGGTGGCTCCCATCCCCCATGGATGTAGCACTTTGTCCTATGTGGCACTTAGCTCCTGCACTTTCGACTGGTGCGAGGCTCTGATACCATATTATAACGACTCGGGCCCACGGGCCCATTTCGTTACAAGAAAGAAAGACGGACAAGGTCCACACCAACTTGGGCCACCACAGCCCAAAAAGGGATCCAATTGGTGCCTTGTCCTTCTTACTTTACTACATATAAACCACTTAACCAACTCCCAATTATCCGATGTAGGACAATTGGGAGGGGCATCACAATCTACCCCCCTTAACAGAGGCGACGACATCGGATAATTGGGAGGGGCATCACACCGGCCATCGCTAGACTTCCCCCAGGAAGCCCCGTCATGAGACCCTCAAGAGGCCATGATCTCCTGACTGTGGCCCAGGCAAGTTTCCCTCGGAGCTGTAGTGCCAGGAGGAACCAAAGCGGAGGTCCCATCTCTCGCGCCCCTCTCCATCTTCTTCTTCCTCATCCTTTGAGCCATCCAGGAGGACCCCAGTGATCAGTCGCCAGGCGGAGGAGCTCCTGGACGAATACCACCAGTGTTTGGATGAGCTCGCCAGAAAGATTAACAACCAACCGAAGGAGGAGTACGATACTCGTTCTCCCTACACTCGCAGGATATTGGAGGAGCCCGTACCCTCCAGATTCGCTTTCCTCAGATAGATCCGTATGATGGTACGATGGATCCTCTCGACCACCTCGAGAGTTACAAAGCCATGATGCAGGTCCAAGGGGCTACGGATGCGCTTTTATGCAAGGCTTTCCCCGCCACTCTACGGAAAGCCACCCGCACCTGGCATACACGTATGTCCCCTCACAGCATCGATTCCTTCCGAGAGCTAGAAAGGGTCTTTTTGGCGCATTTCGATGCCTGCCAAAGGATCCCGAGAGTCGCTGACAGCCTCTTCTCAGTACGTCAGAAGGAAGGAGAGTCACTTCGGAACTTCGTGGCCCATTCAAACCGCCGCCCTCGAAGTCTATCATCTGGACGATGCAGTGGCGACATTGGCCTTGAAGCGGGGACTCCTTCCATCCCGCTTCACTTTCTTCCTAGACAAGAAGCCCTCCGGCTCCTACTCTGACCTTCTTCTCCAAGCCCAGAAGTACATCTGTGCAGATGAGGCCGACCTCACCCATCAAGAGTCCACAAGAGGGTCCAGCCGTAAGCTTGCCCGTCCCGAGCCAAGCGGATCCTCTCGCTCCCCGCGGCCCGAGCCGCCCCGCCGATCGGACAACAGGCGTCGGAGCCTCGCCCCTATGGAGAGTGAGCTCACGCCTCTTCTCGCCCCTCGCTCTAATATCCTCATGAAGATTGAGGGCGAGCCTTACCTCCAACGACCTCCTCCTATGAAGAAGAGCCTCTCCCGCGACAAAAGTCATTATTGCCGTTTCCACCGGGACTACGGCCACGACACCGACAGCTGCTACAGCTTGAAGCATGCCATCAAGGAGCTCATCCAATGGAGCTACCTCAGAAAATATGTCCAGAAGGTACTCCCACCGGTGCTGGCCCTCATGGGGCCCCCGCCTGCTCAAGCCGCCATAGACAACACCCCTACGAAGCAAATGGTTGGGATGGTGTTCTGGAGGGCAGCCCCTTCGTCCAAGCAGCTGAGAGAGGAGGAGGCACAGGATGGTGTAGTCCCCAGGAGGGGATCAGTAGTTGTAGAAAATGTAAATAATGAGGGCATCGTCGTCTCAATGGCGATCGCCAAGCACCCTGTAAAGAGGATCTTAGTTGATAGTAGCAGCTCAGCTGGCATCCTTACTTACAATGCATTTGTTCGGATGGGTCTATCTGTCGATTCCCTCCAGCCCGTAGCGGCTCCTCTAGTTGGATTTACTGGAGACTCGGTGAGGGTTGAGGCAAAATATCCTTACCTGTGATGGCCAGAACATCGCCATGCTAAAGCACAGTCATCATGAAGTTCCTGGTCGTGCGAGTCCCCCTAGCATACAATGCCATCCTCAAGCGACCAGGCCTCAATCTATTGGACGCCATCATCTCCACCCGGCGGCTACTCGTGTAGTTCCCCACCAGCGGAGGAATCGGTGAGATGCGGGGTGAGGTCAGTCTGGTCCTGCCTTGCTACCATGCAGCGTCAAGTCCTCAAGAGGCCGAGCTAGCCTCGAAAGTACATGATCCCAGGGAGTCCAGCAAAGGAGGAGAGCCAGCCCAGCGACTCTTAACTTTTCCCCTAGGAGACGACCCGGCGAAGACTGTGCGCATTGGCAAACTCCTCCCTCCAGAGGACCGTGACCGTCTCCTAACTTTCCTGCAGGCCAACTCGGACATATTTGCTTGGTCGACATCTGACATGCCCGGCATCCCTCCGGAGGTAATCACCCACAAGCTCAACATCGACCCAAAGTACCGTTCGGTTCATCAATGGAAGAGAAGCTTTCCTTAAGAGCGGCAAAAGGCCATCGACAAGGAGGTCAATAAGTTGCTCGGCGCCGATCATATCCGAGAAGCACATTACCCCAGCTGGCTGGCTAACGTGGTCATGGTGCGAAAGGCAAATGGGAGCTAAAGAATCTGCATCGACTTCACCGACCTGAATGAGGCGTGCCCAAAGGACAATTTCCATCTGCCCCAGATCGACCAGCTGGTGGACTCCACCTCCGGCCATGAGCTTCTCAGCTTCATGGATGCTTTCTTTGGGTACAACCAAATAAAGATGGACCCAAGTGATGAAGAGCATACCTCCTTCGTGATAGAGAAGGGCATTTATTGCTATAGAGTGATGCCCTTCAGCCTCAAGAATGTGGGGGCGACCTATCAAAAATTAATGAACAAAGTCTTCCAAGATCAACTGGGCTGGAACATGGAAGTCTATGTGGACGACATGCTGACAAAGAGCACCCGCATTTCCAACCATGTCTTCGACCTAGAGGAAACTTTCAACAACCTCCGCCATTTTCAAGTTAAGTTGAACCATAAGAAGTGTGCCTTCGGCATCACGGTAGGCAAGTTCTTAGGCTTTATGGTGACCCAGCGAGGGATCAAGGCGAACTCAAAGAAGATCAGCGCCATCCTTGACATGAGGTCGTCGTCTAGCAAGAAGGAAGTTCAGCGGCTCACGGGGAGGGTGGCGGCTCTAAGTCATTTCCTCTCCAAGTCAGCCGAGAGGTGCTTGCCCTTCTTCAAAGCCCTGCGAAAGGTAAACGGTTTCGAGTGGACGGACGATTGCCAGAAAGCCTTTGATGGGTTAAAGGCATTTCTGTCCTCCCCGCCGCTTCTATCGAAGCTGAGGGATGCGGAGAGTCTTTTTCTCTATCTCGCCACCTCTCCGAAGGCTGTTAGTTCCATTTTGGTGCATCTTGATGCCGACGGAACCCAAAGTCCTATCTACTATGTGAGCAAGGTGCTTCACGATGCGGAAGTTAGATACTCCAAAACAGAAAAGATCATCTTCGCCCTGATCATCTCAGCTCGGCGTCTCCGCCCATATTTTCAAGCTCATCCTATCATAGTGCTCAAAGACCAACCTCTCCGAGCCATTCTGGCTTGCCCGGACACCTCAGGCCGACTCGCTAAATGGGCCATCAAGTTGGGAGAATTCGACCTCTCTTTCTAGGCACGATCGGCTCTGAAGTCCCAGATCCTGGCTGACTTCCTGGTCGAGTGCACATGGGCAGAGGAGTCAGCCGAGGAGGTTTTCACAGGGCAGCCCAATGTCGAGCTGGATGGCGGTAAGGAGTCCTGGATCCTCCACGTGGACAGTGCTTCGAACTCCCAAGGAAGCGGCGCCGACCTCATCCTTGCGGGCCTAGATAGAGAGAAGGTGGAGTGCGCCCTTCGATTTCTATTCGAAGCCACGAATAATCAGGCCGAGTATGAAGCCCTGCTGGCAGGGTTGAGACTGGCCTAGGAATTTGAAGTGAGGCACCTCAGAGCTTTCACCGATTCGTAACTCGTCTCTGGGCAAATCAACGGAGAGTACAAGGCGTGTGACCCCACCATGTCCCAATATCTGGGCAAGGTTTGACTTTTGGTCTCTCCACTAACTTATTTCAGCATTAGCTATATACCTCGGAGTGAGAACGCCAAGGCCGACACCCTTTCTCGGTTGGCCACCTCCACTGATGGCATCACCAGGGATGCCTACATCGAGCATCTGGAAAGGCCCAGCATAGAAGACAAAGAAGAAGTCCTCCCGCTCACCCAAGAGCCGACTTGGATGGATATCTACATCTGGTACCTCATGGACGACACTCTCCTTGACGACCGTGATGAGGCTAGGCTGCTCAAATGGAGAGCCTCCAAATTCACCCTCCTGGACGGGCGTCTATATAGGAGATCATTCTCCTACCCCTGCTTAAGTGTGTAGGACCTGCCGACGCCGATTACATCCTCAGAGAAATCCATGAAGGTATCTGCGGAAATCACTTGGGGGGCAGGTCCCTAGCTCAGAAGGCCCTCCGTCAGGGATACTTCTGGCTCACCATGAGGGAGGGCCCGCCAAGTTAGTCCAAAGTGCGACGGCTACCAACACCATGCACACATCCAGCACCAGCCATCTGTCCCTTTGAACCCGCTCTCGGCCCCGTGGCCCTTCGCCCAATGGGGAATGGACATCCTTGGACCATTCCCCCCAGCTTCAAGACAACGGAGATTCTTGCTTGTCGCCATCGACTATTTTACCAAATGGATTGAGGTCGAGGCGCTGGCCAAGATTACCGAGAGTAAGGTCAAAGCCTTCTTCTGGAAGTCAATCATATGCCATTTTGGCCTGCCTCACACTCTCATCACCGACAACGGTGCCAGTTCAACAACGTTACATTCAAGACCTTCTGTGATGAGCTGGGCATCCACCACCGATTCACCTCCGTCGGCCACCCACAGACAAACAGGAAGGCCGAGGTCATGAACCGGACCATCCTTAGAGGACTCAGAACTCGGCTGGATGGATCTAAAGGCCGATGGGTAGAAGAGCTTCCTAGCATGCTGTGGGCCTACCACACGACCCCAAGGGCCTCGACGGGCGAGACCCCCTTTAGTCTCATCTTCGGGTCCGAGGCGGTCATCCCCGTCGAGATCGGCCTGCTAAGCCCGCGCGTGGAGTCCTACAACAAAGAAGACAACCCCACTCAGATAAGAGCCAATCTCGACTTTATCAACGAAGTGCACGATCGAGCGTAGCTGTGTATGACGACTTTCTGCCAGCAGGCAGCCAAGTACTACAATGTTCGGGTCTGTCCCAAAGTGTTCCGCCCCGAAGATCTGGTTCTAAGGAAGGCCGAGGTGTCGAAACCTGCGGAGGGGGGGCAAACTGTCTGCCAATTGGGAAGGTCCTTATCGAGTCACCGAGACGCTCCATCGAAGGGCATACCGAATTGAAGAACTCAACGGCCGACCTATTCTAGGCACCTGAAATGCAGACAACCTTCGCCGATATTATCAATAATGTACCACCTTACATTATGAGCAATAAAGGACCCCCTTCAGTGCCACGACCGATTCTTCCTTGTCCAAGTACCAGATCTCACAAAAGAAGCTCGCCAGCATCACGGCCCACGGAACACCACTCAGCCCTACTACGGAGATGCTCCCGAATCGGTTCAAGTCCCTAAAGGCTCTATACCCGGCCAAGTCACCCCTTGGGCAGCACACAAACCCCCGAGTGGTTCAAAAGGATCTCGTCGGCATCACGGTCCACGGGACACCACTCGGCCCCAGCACGGAGGTGCTTCCGAGACGGTTCAAGTCCCTAAAGGCTCTGTACCCAGCCGAGTCGCCCCTCTGGCGGCATACAAACCCCTGAGGCGGTTCAAAAGGAGCTCGCCGGCATCACGGCCCACGGGACACCACTCAGCCCTAGCACGGAGGTGCCTCCGAGTCGGTTCAAGTCCCTAAAGGCTCTGTACTCGGCTGAGTCACCCCTCGGGTGGCACACAAACCCCCAAAGTGATTCAAAAGGAGCTCGTCGACATCATGGCCCATGGGACACCACTCGGCCCTGGCACGGAAATGCCCCCGAGTCGGTTCAAGTCTCTAAAGGCTCTGTACCTCACCAAGTCACCCCTTGGGTGGCACACAAACCTCCGAGGCGGTTCAAAAGGAGCTCGCCGGCATCATGGCCCATGGGAAACCACTCGGCCCCGGCATGAAAGTGCCCCCATGTCAGTTCAAGTCCATAAAGGCTTTGTACCGGTCGAATCGCCTTTCGGGTGGCACACAAACCCCGAGGCGGTTCAAAAGGAGCTCGCCAGCATCACGGCCCATGGAACACCTTTTGGCCCTGGTACGGAGGTGCCCTTGAGTCAGTTCAAGTCCCTAAAGGCTCTGTACCCAGATCGCCCCTCAGGTGGCACACAAACCCCTAAGATGGTTCAAAAGGAGTTCACCAGCATCATGGCCCATTGGACACCACTCAGCCCCGGCACGGAGATGCCTCCGAGTCGGTTCAAGTCCCTAAAGGCTCTGTACCCGGCTGAGTCCCCTCGGGTGGCACACAAACCTCCGAGGTGGTTCAAAAGGAGCTCACCGGCATCACAGCCCATGGGACACCACTCAGCCTCGGCACGGAGGTGCCCCCGAGTTGGTTCAAGTCCCTAAAGGCTCTTTACCCGGCCAAGTCGCCCCTCGGGCGGCACACAAACCCCCGAGGTGGTTCAAAAGGAGCTCGCCGGCATCACGGCCCATGGGACACCACTCGGCCCCGACACGGAGGTGCCCCCGAGTCAATTCAAGTCCCTAAAGGCTCTGTACCCGACCGAGTTGCCCCTCGGACGGCACATAAACCCCGAGATGGTTCAAAAGAAGCTCATTGGCATCACATCCCACGGGACACCACTCAGTCCTAGCACGGAGGTGCCCTCGAGTCGGTTCAAGTCCCTAAAGGCTCTGTACCCGATCGAATCATCCCTCGGACGGCACACAAACCTGAGGTGGTTCGAAGGAGCTTGGCGGCATTATAGCCAATGAGGCATCGCCCAGTTCTGCACCGTCCCCAACAGACCATGTCTGCTAGAATCACCTTCAGAATCAGCCCCTGAGGCATTTCCATGAGCTTAACAGCCTTGCGCCCATTCAAGTTGTTTCCTTAAGTTTGTACGCGAGTTCCTGAGATGCTCTCAAAAGCCGCTCAAGCTCGCCTGGATTTTCCCTTACGGTTGGCGATCAACTTATCCTACATAGCCGGTCGGGGACCTGGTGGATCGTAAACCTAGCTAGCAGCACGAGCCTTCGTGGACTTGTTCAAATCACTATCAAGCCTAAGTCTATGGATCCGCCATGGCGTCACCGACATGTATGATACTTATAAACAAAGGAGCAAAAACATTTTGGGAAAAGGTTCCTTTTCATTAGCATCTTGTAATGATTACAAAATCTGATCCAAAGTCAGTTACAAAAAGAGATTACAATATCAAAAAGAAGATACAAAAATACAAGTATTTCAGGGCCCGCTCGGCCCTGGCTCTTCACCGGCCTCCTCCTCCTCCACCAGTTTTTCACTGCCAAGATCCCCGGGCTGGATCTCTTCAAGTTTGGAGCTATTGATGTTGAGGGCTACAGACACTTTCACCTTGCAAAGGTCAAAGCCCTTCACATAGGCATCAAGGCTGGCCTCAATGACTTCCTGCTCAAACTCCGGTGAAGCTTTGTAGTCGGCGACGACGTTATTGGCTTTGGCCTCGGCCTCCCTGGCTTGCACCTCGGCTTCCTTGGCTCGCTTCTCGGCCTCCCAGGCCTAGCTCTCAGCCTCTTTGGCGCGGTCTCTGGCATCGAGAGCATGGGCCACCGCCCCGGCCCGCTCATGGTTTGCCTCGGTCGCCGCCCTCTCGGCTGCAACGGCCCTCTGCATTACGGCTTGGACCTCATCCATCGCCACCTCAGCCCGGCCCTCCGAACATTGGAGCTGGTGGGTCAGCTCTTCTATTCTTTTGCCAGCCACCTCCAGCCTGGCCGATACTAGAGCCAGTTTGGTCTCGGCCGCGAAGCTCGACCGCCTTCGATCTCGGCCTGGCTCTCCACCTCTCTTATTCAGCCGCCCAGGTCCTCCTCCCGGGCCTTGGCCTCCTCCTGCTGCCGAGTAAGCTTCTCAGACAATGCCAGGCTCTGCTTCTTGTACTTATCAGCCCACCCCATGGTGCGTGAGAGCACCTCCCCCGAGTGGGTCATCGCCGCGTGGAGGGCAAGGGCCCCATTGGCCAGCTGCACCGAAGGAGTTCATCAGCCACAAGTCGGCCAAGACATATCAAAAGGAAACTAGGTTCGAAGAATTACCTGGAGCATGGACACCAGCACCATGTCGAGGATCACGGCATGGGACTGCTGCCCCATCTCCTCGTCGATCTCCAAAGACCGCGCCCTTGATAGGAGGATGGCGGCCTGCCCAGCATCCTCCATGGAGGAGAGTATGGGCGCCGGTTGCGCTGACCCCTCCGGCGTCTCGTCGATTAGTCGACGAGTTGGGTGGTGTGCGGATCACCGAGATGAGCTCCCCAGCTCGGCCATGTGCTTGCTGGGCCTTCTCGCCCCGGCATCGGGCCCTCTGACAGCTGCCTCCCCCTCTCCAGTAGATGGGGGATCTCTCTCCACCTCCGGCTCGGCATGAGCCTGAGGGCCACTAGCAACTATAACCTGCCCCGCCTTGGTTAAATCTGCGATGGCAGGGGTTTCCTCCTCGGGGTCTAGGACCACCACGGCTACCTCAATGGTGGTCGGGATCTCCCCTTCTTCAGTCTCGGCCCCGGCCGGGCCGGGGACCGCTCCTTCGGTCGGCACTTCCCTGGCCGGCTCCTCCGTAGGCACCTGGGCTGCTGGAGTTTCTGGTGTTCGGGCCGGTTCAGCCTGGGCCCTCCTCCATGCCCTCTTGGCCGGCCTAGCCTTTCCTACCGCCTGCCTCTTCTGGCGCATGGCGGCCTCCAACTTCTCAGTGGGAATTTTCATTGCTGCACAAAAATAGGCATTAGTAACAGCACACAACAAACGCCGAGCTGGGATGAAAAGAATAAATTTTTTTGCTCACCAACCACCGGGGCCAATTCGGCCTCATACAAGTTCTCCTCGGACAGGAGTTCCTTGTAGGTAGGGATCTGGCAGGAGGATAGGCTATTGAAGAGTTCCCCATCCCTCTTACCTACGGTTGAGTTTTCATTGGAGCTAACGTCCAGCTCTCTCCAGTCAGCCCTCATCCCCTGTACGTGGGTGACTAGGAATCGGGACTTCCACCCCCTAATTTTGGACGAGAGACCTAGGGGAATGGCCCTACCCGTCCTGACGATAAATACCCACCAGGCTCCCTCACCCTGACAATGGAGCTTATAAAAGGCTCGGAACAAGGACAGACTACCTCGGGAACCATGGAAAGAACAGAGGACGATGAAGGCACAGATGATTCAAATCGAGTTCGGAGTCAGCTGCACCGGCAGTAACCTATATCTATCTAATAGGTTCAAGAAAAAAGGATGGAAAGGAAGGCACAGTCCACACCGAAAGAACTCCTCATACAGAGCTACCCGGCCAGGGAGGCTGTAAGTCACTCTGTCCTCGGGCCCTGGCGTGAACAGGAAGATGAAGCTGGGAACCCTGTACATTGTCCTAAGGGCATCTATCTCCTCAGGAATCATGGTGGAAGCCACCCCCCGGGGCCCACCGGGTCAAGGTCTATCGTCGGGGAGGCGCCGGATGTACAGGGAGGTTTGGGTGTATGGATGTTCACTTGCCGCTGGTCGGTCATGGATGGTAATGCTACCCACCGGCCAGGGTACTTGGCTGGTTGAAGGGGTAGGTCTCTCACCCAAAGACTGGGAAGACTCTACAACAGGCCTCTTACCCTCCCTGATAGCCCGGCGGTCCATGAGTTAAGAAAGGGGAAACTGACCTAGACTTTAGGAGGAAGATGAAGGTCAAAGGTTTCGGGTTGCAGAGGAACTCAAAGCTCAGGAAAGAAGAAGGCAGAAGAAGCAATAGCAGTGTAAAGGTCCTCCTCGAACACGAGGGTCAGCTTTATACCCCGGCTTCGAGTCACCTCGCCCGAGGTCTCGTCATGTGGCCCGCCACCATTGCACCGAGTGTCCGGTCGCCGGCAATATCGCCCATGCCCGAGGTGCACCACCTCGGTTCAGCCCGAGGAGCGGGATCCTCGGCCAATGATGGTGCGTGGGGAACGGAAAGACAATGATGGCACCCGCCTTTTTTCATTCTCCTAGAGGTGCCCCCCCTCGGGATGCTCGGTCCTGACGTCAACTCCCACCTACCGTATGATTACAGAAGATTTTCGAAGCGACGCCGCCTCGGGAGAGCGCACCATCTCACCCGCCATTAAAGGAACCCATAACTGCCAATCATTCTTTGAATTTTCATGCCCTTTTGCCCAAAGGGTAACAGGCACGTGGCCCTTCGCGCTTAGGAGTGGGGGGGCATCTGATGTGGCTGATGAAGCCATGTGGGCAATCATGGAAAAATCGACTACGTGGCATGGGCACATCGGTCCCGGCATCTCCAACCCAGGCCGAGGCGGCTCCGACCTCTTCAGGTCGGCCTCCGTCGGCCCCGGCATCTCCAACCGAGCCGAGGTGACCTCTGCCTCTTCAGGTGGCCCTGACCTCTTCAGGTCAGCCCATCGGCTCCGGCATCTCCAACCGAGCCGAGACGGCTCCGACCTCTTCAAGTCAGCCCCATCGGCTCTGGCATCTCCAACCGAGCCGAGGCGGCCCTGACCTCTTCAGGTCGGCCCCCGTTGGCTCCGGCATCTCTAACCAAGCAAGGTGACCCCGACCTCTTCAAGTCAGCCCCATCAGCTCCAGCATCTCCAACCGGGCTAAGGCGGCCATGACCTGTTCGGGTCGGCCCCCGTCGGCCCCGGCATCTCCAACCAGGCCAAGGCAGCTCTGACCTCTTCAAGTCAGCCCCATCGGCTTCGGCATCTCCAACCGAGCCGAGGCGGCCCCGACCTCTTCAGGTCAGCCCCATCGACTCCGGCTTCTCCAACCGATCCGAGGCGGCCCCGACCTCTTCAGGTCAGCCCCATCGACTTTGGCTTCTCCAACCGATCTGAGGCGGCCCCGACATCTTCAAGTCAGTCCCGTCGGTCCCGGCATCTCCAACCGGGCCAAGGCGGCCCCGACCTTTCAGATCGGCCCCCGTCGGCCCCGACATCTTCAGCCCAGGCCGAGGCGGCCCCGACCTCTTCAGGTCAGCCCTCGCCTCGGCCTCGCTCCTTCAAGGTGGCCCCAGCCATCCAGCCCATCAACCTTCTGACCCGCGCAGTCTGGCATAACCAGGCTCACCTACCGCCTGACCACGCCGTCGATGGAACCAGACCCACCTACCAACTAGTTTCACCGACCGATGGGACCTGGTCCACCAACCGTCGGCTTCTCCCTCTCCGATGGGACAGGACCTACCGACCAGCCCAAACTCACATAACTCCCACATGTACCACAGACATCTCTCCCTCATGGATTTTCACGTGGCTAATCTCCATGCAAGTTTCAGCCACCTATAAAAGAGTAGGTCCACTGAAGACTCAGGTATGCGAACACAAGCACTCTCTTACTCTATCATCCCAGAGAAACTTCATCCCTCGGAGCCCTCTCTGCCCTAAGGAGCTCTCTCGAGCTCCATCTCAACTCTGACTTCGGTTGCTGACTTGGACGTCAGAGGGTCCCTACTGGAGCACCCCTTCGGTCTTGGGACTTCTTGCAGGTCATCTAGCTAGTCAAGGACCCGACAATCAAGCGAACCCTTCTTCCCAGTGCTCAAGATCGGTGATCGGGCATCATCACGCCTCATTTTGGGGGAGTATTGATAACCTGGCTTAATCCAATTCCCATCTATATAATAATTAACCAAGAATAGGCCTTTCCCAATTTAGCTATTAACCATGATTGAACATGGAATTCCCAATAATCAAGAATAGGCCTTTCCCAATTTAGCTATTAACCATGAATGAACATTCCTTGTAAAGAATGAAACTTATGTATAAAATAGGAAGAATCCCTATGGCTAAAGAAAGAAAATAATAATAATAAATGTATCTTTCTCTACCGTCTCAAAATATTTTATTTCTATTTTATTTTTTTTCATATGGACGCTGCCCCACGAAGTTGCCGGGAGGATTGTAGTTGCAGGTGATAAAGATAGCACCACTGTTGTACTTCACACGAGCGCAGCCGATGCTGGTGGAGGCTCGCCACACCACCTGGGTGTAGTGACCGCACACCTTTCCGGCGGCGCAAGTGTTGTTGTTGTGGTCATACCACTGCTTCTCATCCACCCATGCGTTCACGGCATCCGCCGCAGTGTACTCTTTGCCAGATCCCCCAAAGAGGTTCTCGCCATAAGGCCCGCCGGAGTGGACCAGCTGGCAGTCGCCGATCCGTTGCTTGGCGTACTGCTCGGCGTAAGCCGCCACGGTGTTGTCCCACGACACCGGGCCGACACCGACGGTTGCCCGGGCTGCGTTGTGGGCACTAACAAAGTCTTTGGGGGAGTTTTGGGCGATGGTGGTATGGGCCATGGCCAAGACCACGGCACAAGCCAAAGCTAAGACTCGGCTTAAGAACTTCAAGGTTTTACCTCTCTCTCTCTCTCTCTCAATTACAAGCAAGATCTTAATGCTTTTTTTTTTTTATGAAGAGAGCCTACGGGAGCGGTATTTACAGTTGAGAAATGATATAAAAGTCCAGGTTGTCTTGGAAAATCGCTGCATAGAAGTTAGAATTATCAAAAGCCTCTCGCTTTCCAGAACAAGAAGGATCGATTAATCTAGGGAGGACTGAACGATGACAACATCCTTTTGTTAGTTACGTATGCCACTGGGAATGGTGGATGGCGTATAAGATCATGCGTTAGGGAGCCTCTTAATTATCAGATGCCGTAACTTTTGTTGCACAGCTAATTTGTCATGGTTCAGACCAAGAGCTCGTGGAAGCTCGGTAAGGGGAACATGAAGGAAATTAAGGAAAGTTCGTGAGACATTTCAGTGCGCAGCCTCGACAAGGATGCCCGTTTCTTCACGCACACACGCCATATTCCCCTTTTCACTTTGAAATCCGTGCATCAAATGACTGACTGAGTTCCGACTTTTCTGAGATCAAGATGGTGGATGATCCTATGGTGAGTGGGCGCGTAGAAAGGATGCAACCTCGTCCCCAAGCAGAGGCAAACATGAAAAGCGGTGAGCAAAAACAGATTGAGGTACCCTTTTTTTCCTAATAATAAATTTACGATCACTTACATGCTCCAGATCAAGGTAACCAAGTTACTGATTTTCTTAATGAATATGTCCTCAATCTACAAACAACTTACTTATGGATAAATAATTTTCCTCTCAACTTAACCTGCTGATCATAGATGCTGATGCTTGTGATACCTTGTTTCTAAGGTTGTAATGCATTATACTTGTTACCAAAACGAAGAGAAAACACCACATTGTGTTGTATGTTACCAATTTGTGCCTTTGGCTTGTATGACAATTGGATGTAGCCATAAGATAAGCATGTTTTTGCGCATATGGACGCTAGGGCCAAGAAAAATTGTTGCATAAAGTAATTATTAATTATTGTGTATCAAATTCTCAGTACTTAATGGTAGTTTAGCACCTTTTACCTTGGGAGGACCTATGGGAGCATATGTTTTTGTTTTGCCATTGGATATGTTTATGGGTCGATTCGACCCAATTCAGCCTTAATATTATTAGATAAATAGTAATCATAATTTTAATAATATATTATAATATAATTATAAAATAATTATAAATAATATGTTATAATAATTTTACATTATAATTATTATATTATTTTTTGATAACCTATGGTAATGATTGACGTAGAGGTAAACCTAAACTATCATGGTTAAAAATAATTTAAAAAAATTATAATTTGAATATCGACTTAGCTTTGAATAAAGCAGAGTGGAGGAAGCAGATTTATGTAGCCGACCCCATGTAGTTGAAAAAATTAAGGCTTAGTTGAATTGAGTTGAGTTGAAATTATTATTATTAGAATATTATTATATTTTTCTTACAATATATTATAATACTATAATATGATAAATTTTAATATATTATAAAATGATATTATAATATTATAAGAGTAATAATAATAATTTTCAATTATATATTAGATAGATGAAAGTATCATGTAATGTTTTTATTAATTTTATTTTAAAATTATCAAACGGAAGCCTTAAATTACTTAAAAAAGTATAGTTTTTAAATAGTAAATAATTTTAATCAAAATTTTTACTTTGAAAGTCCTACTGCAAAAACATTTACTTGCAAACGCTCTATTGTCTGCCGGATAGAGACGCAGATAGGGAGAGGGATTGAAGGTCTGGCTAGCGTTTGTGCTCTGAAAAAAAATTCGTACAACAGTCCAAATCATGATCCATATTTTCCACACAATTGATCCATTTGAGATGACCACCACACGCCCGCATTCCTACGTTTCCAATTCTTCCGTCATCCGGATGGGTGATGCTGCTCTCGTCATTCTAATGAGGCTCTTGTTGTCTAGTCGTCGACGTTTGCCCGGAAATAATGGCTTGATCGCTCCACCCAAAACCTTGCTCCATATTTGCTGGCCCAATTGACGGGAAAGAGAAGCCACATTAATTATCCAAGCGAACGTGATGCACGCGGCCTCGCACCAGCGGCCAAGAATGATACATGAAGTGCAACGCTAGCTACGGTGATTTGGAAAAACCACTCAAGAAAGACACGAACCGTCCAAGAGTAATACTATATTATAACAGTGCTTAATTTTCCTCCTATACTTCCCCAACGTCGACCCAGCATTAGATTGCATATTAAATTATCCAGACAGCACTAATAAAATCAACAAACATTTCATATGCAATATGGTATGAGCTTGGAAGCATTTCTTTATATTAAAAATAAATCTATTCAACTGACTAGCCACCACGTTGGGTAACACTGCCTCTACCTCAGAATCAACAAAGAGACAATTAAGCTTATTTCCAGAAAGAAAACCAGAAAGAAGACAAAAATTAGCAAGCTTATTTTCATAAGAAAACTGAGAAAGTGGAAGGACTACAACTGCACGAAAGGTCAGAACCCAAGTCCCATTCACGTAGAAGAATTCAGGTCCATCGAGTTATTATAGCAATAGCCAAGTCGCTATTCGCCTAGGGTAATTAGGCTCATTCAAATAATCAAACGTCAATTGTCCACAAGGATTGTCTCACAAATATCAAGGAGAACAAAAGAATAATCTATATAGGGTGGCGTGCCAAAAGTTTATGTTCGTAGTTCATAGGTCAAGCTAGATACGAATATAAGCTTGTAAAAACAAAAAAAGATACTGAAGCAAGAGTTTTATTGACAAGTTTATAAAAGCATGTAATTGGTCGAAAGGTGGCAGTAGCTCCCTTAATTAATTGGTTTTCCAAGCTAGGCAGTAGCTCACCAAATTGGTTTTCTAACCACATCTTAGGTTGAGATGGCTGCAATCAATAGACTATAGAGACAGAACCCTGATAGCTAGGAATCATTCGTTTGAACACGTTGGGTGAAGTACTGCTAGGGTGGATGATTGGTGGAAAAAACTTATATTGAAACTTTCTAAAGAAGAAACTTCTAATTAAAATAAATTTAAAAACTGAAATAATATAATTTTGACCTTCTGGAAATTGAAGCAGCATATATAGTAAAATAAAAGCTATGCTAATTCATTTGTATGGTTCTTCCTGTACGTCCTCTACTTATTGCTTGGTCATCCCTCATTCAGGTTTCATTAAGATGAATATTTTCGATAGATCTATTTATATCGATTCTGCTCGAGTTGAAGTAGCGTTCCATAACCATTATGAGAAAGCTACCTGGCTATGGCGCGCTATATTTCTATGAATATTTTTTCAATTGCTAAGCTAACTGCAGTTTGATATGGGCTCAAAGCAGCTTTGAAATTAACAAATATCCAACAATTTCAGCTCAAGGATGACTAAGCAACAGTCATATCTTGGATCGATAGGAGATCGATCAGACTGTATGCACTCCTGTTTGAGGAACTTATTTGCCACCATCTCAGCTTTCCCAAGGATCAGGTGCAGCCCTATCTTTTGTGAAGCTAAAAAAGCATGCAGTTGTTTTTTTTTTAAATACAAATGGGAGGACATCCAGTGGACAATACAGTACCTGGACTAATGATTTTCCTCACCAATTGATATAAATCCTTGAAACAGATGTTCACGGAATAGTATTCCTGAGGTTTTAAATATCTTATTTACTCGTTATTTAAAAAAAATAAAAAAGAAAGACATAAATGAAAGGTTTATGCCACGATACCATGCATGACAGCATGTTTCATTAAAGTCCAACCTGATACATCTTCACGGCGATGTATTCTCCAGCATCACCAGGACCATTTATTTTTATCAAGAACAAGGATCATCTCCGAGTTCTCAAAACCCAAACGTCTTCATATATGCAAAGGAAATATCGTCCCAGATCTTATTCTCTAAACATACTACATATAATAATAGGATACTCTCCCTACAATGAGAAAAGCACTACTGTTTAATTAATATGGACGCTGCCCCACGATGTTGCCGGCAGGCTTGTAGTTGCAGGTGATAAAGATAGCACCACTGTTGCACTTCACACGAGCGCAGCCGATGCTGGTGGAGGCTCGCCACACCACCTGGGTGTAGTGACCGCACACCTTTCCGGCGGCGCAAGTGTTGCTGTTGTAGTCATACCACTGCTTCTCATCCACCCATAAATTCACAGCATCCGCCGCAGTGTACTCTTTGCCAGATCCCCCAAAGAGGTTCTCGCCGTAAGGCCCGCCGGAGTGGACCAGCTGGCAGTCGCCGATCCGTTGCTTGGCGTACTGCTGGGCGTAAGCCGCCACGGTGTTGTCCCACGACACCGGGCCGACACCGACGGTTGCCCGGGCTGCGTTGTGGGCACTAACAAAGTCTTGGGGGGAGTTTTGGGCGATGGTGGTATGGGCCATGGCCAAGACCACGGCACAAGCCAAAGCTAAGACTCGGCTTGAGAACTTCATGGCTTCACCTCTCTCTCTCTCTCTCTCTCTCTCTCAATTACAAGCAAGATCTTAATGATCTTTTCTTTTTGGAATGGAGAGAGAGCCTAGGGGGAAGGGGTATTTATATAGTTGAGAAATGATATAAAGTCCAGGTTGGCTTGGAAAATCGTTGCATAGAAGTTAGAATTATCGAAAGCCTCTCGCATTCCAGAACAAGAAGGATTGATTAATCTAGGGAGGACTGAACGATGACAACATCCTTTTGTTAGTTACGTATGCCACTGGGAATAGTGGATGGTTTATAAGATCATGCGTTAGGGAGCCTCTTAATTATCAGATGCCGTAACTTTTGTTGTACAGCTAATTTTGTTGGATTTTTTAATCGCTTATATGTGAAATAATTATGTGTTGTGACTGTTAAGTCCAATTAAAAATGATCAGCTAAGGTTTCAATGATTTGAACTTTAATGTATCTATTAGGTGTGTCCCTTTAATGTGTAGAGGCATAAAGGGTTATTTCTATTTTTATGATGGGCTAAAATAGAAATATCAAAGGATAATGATGAAATTATCTATATATAGTCGTTATGGTCCCTGGATCGCACGTACGACCTTCTTATCTAATCTCATCATCAGAAAGAATAGCCTAAAGAAAATTCTAAAGGGCTCTCTGAGAGTACGTATTGATCTGAAAGGCCAACCGCAGGGCTCTTGAGAGCAATCAAGTAATATGGATTCAGGTACGCTTCCGTTTATCGATCATGGATTCTTGATGATTAAAACATGAATAATTCTTGGGCTTCATGGTGATGGTCTTCACCAAAAGGTTCGGATCTTATTTCCAACAATTGGTATCAGAGCCCTATTCATGTTGAATCGTTGAGAAATTTTTTTTGTTATATGCATTGATATTCGTATTTGTGCATATGACTTCTTTGGTTTTATTCAGCAACCGTGAGACAAACATCCAATAGTTTACAGTAAATTTTATTTTGATGCCAATAATGTTTTTTTAATATCTATAGATTTAGATTTTTTAAATAAAAGTCATAGTGCATCAAAATAATTATGAATTTTGATGTTAAGAGCGAAAGATATTCGCTGCATCATGAAACCAGTCTCACGATCCTGCGATGAAGTTCTTCATCTGATAAGATAAAGCTTAATTATGGATAAAGTTAAATTTATATTTAATTTATTTTTAAATAAAAGAATAATGATTTGTTAGTTAGGTTGGTGGATTGGATTCATGCCTATTTTAAATAGGAGAAGAATGCACACTACTTTAAAATTTAAATATAGCAACTCTTTTTTATCGACGCTTTAGAAAGCGTGAAAAATTTATTAAGTCTACCGACGCTTTTTAAAGCGTCGGAACAATTAACGCTATCTCTCTCTCTCTCTCGGAGTTGTTGGCACCTGACGTCCTGGTGGCCTCCAGCCGAGCACATCACGTGGTGCATATCATACCAATAGTCCAACTTTTTTCCAACTGTTATGCACGGAGCTCCAACCACGAGGACGTCTGCCTCCCCCTCTCTAAATCACCACCGTTCATCCTAGCAACCGGACAAACCACGGCCCACTGGTCCAGTAGATCTGACAGCAGACCATAAAAATAAGCCATCATCATCGATGCGGTCCACTCCCACTCCAAGCGGAAACGCTAAAGATTTTTTTTCCCCCTCCTTTTCTGGTTTATTTTAAAACACTCATCCATTAAAAAAAAAAAAAAAAAACTGGCAGTAGCCCACATGTCCTTTCAACTCGTCGTCCGCACCGCTCTTGGATCCCATCGCACTTTAAATTTTTTTTTATTCTAGTTTTAGTAGTGGAGATATTTTTAACGTGGACTTGGGTGGCAGCAGCACCGCCCAGGTCCCAAAACAATACGTGGATGACAGCTAATTAATAGGCAAGTCTTTATTTTGTTTTATTGGACCCGTTTTCCGTTTCCCTTCTTCCTTCAAATTTCTGGCCCTTTAACTTATCCGTTACCGTTAGCCCACCCTCTCTCTCTCTCTCCTACTTTGTCCCCATCCGTCCTTTACTTTTTTTTTTTTTTTTTTCTTTCTTCTATAAATCTTTCAAAGCCATTACTTATCCTCTCCTTCCATGGCCTCTCTTTGTTTCATCTTCCTCTGTTCTTAGCCCATTTTCCACGCGCGGTCTCCGACTTTAACCTTTCTATAATTTAGTTTTAAAAAAAAAAATTTAGGCCCTCCCCCCCCCCCCTTTCTCTCTGGATTAAAAAAAAATTTAGTCCCCCCCCCCCCCCCCCCCCCGCCTCTCTCTCTCTCTATCTATCGGGATTTATCCTCGCCCCCCGCCGCCTTACCCTCATATAGCCCTAACCCTAATCACCCGCAGCCCCCCTCCTCCCCTCCTCCCCACCGGAGCCCGAGAGCCTCCCCACCCGCAGCTCGAGAGCCTCCCCACCCGCAGCGCCTTGCCTTTCAGACAACCCTAACATCAAAACCCTAACATCACAGGTTAGGTTTTTTCTTGTTTGGTTTCCTTTATTTTTTTGTTTCCTCTCTGACTTGGTAGGAAGCATGAATGGGACAGAACATGAAGTGATCTCACTTGCCATGCTTCTTTAACATTCTTCATCTCGGTTTTGAAGGGTAGATTCGCTCAACGAGGGTTGAACTGCCAAAGAGTTATTTAAAGAGGTGGCAAGCATAGAAGGGCAGGTATTGTTTTGCTCTGTCTCTCATAGTTCTTTGATTTGTTCTTGTCGACTTTGTTGTTTGGTCTATTGCTTGTTTCAC
The DNA here is from genome assembly GCA_900491605.1 of Calamus simplicifolius. Classification (NCBI taxonomy): domain Eukaryota; kingdom Viridiplantae; phylum Streptophyta; class Magnoliopsida; order Arecales; family Arecaceae; genus Calamus; species Calamus simplicifolius. The sequence continues at coordinate 163,558 of UESW01001914.1, forward strand.
TAACCAGACAACCCTAACATCAAAACCCTAACATCACAGGTTTTGTTGCCTCTTGCCTTTCAGACAACCCTCTGATCACACTTTCTCATATCAAACACAATCCTTACCGTCCTCTCTTCTCTTTCCAGCCCATTGTTTTTTCTTGTTTGGTTTCCTTTATTTTTTGTTTCCTCTCTGACTTGGTAGGAAGCATGAATGGGACAGAACATGAAGTGATCTCACTTGCCATGCTTCTTTAACATTCTTCATCTCGGTTTTGAAGGGTATATTCGCTCAACGAGGGTTGAACTGCCAAAGAGTTATTTAAAGAGGTGGCAAGCATAGAAGGGCAGGTATTGTGTTGCTCTGTCTCTCATAGTTCTTCTTTGATTTGTTCTTGTCGACTTTGTTGTTTGGTCTATTGCTTGTTTCACTAACCAGTAAGTTCCTCAAATTCAAAGTTTTTTAATAGAAAATTACTTGGATCACATTTTGATCCTGTTATAGATGATTTAGATGAAGGTTCTCTACCCCTCTGATCATCAAATAAAGTTTTAGTCAGGACTTTTTATTTTTATTTTTTGGTTGATGCTGATTGGTCAAGTTGGAAATCTCCCATCACCATTAAAAATATATATATATTCTTGTTAATTTTGTAGTAGGTGACCTGGGTGATATTTCTTATAAGCCTATGAGTTCAGGCTGTGGAATTTTCCTTCTTTGCTGTTACTATTAGTTCCTGTTCTTTTGCCATATTTTGCATCCTTTATTTGCGTTGGTGTCTTTGGAAATTGTGTTAATTAAGCTGAACTGATGTGGATTCTAATTCCAAAATTTTTATTTCAACAGGCAAGTTTGTTTTAGATCTTATATTGCTCAATGCTTTAATGAAAATATGTATTGACTGCAATTTTGACGAAATTAAAAGCAGTGGAAGGCTAATGTCCTCCATAACTCATGAATTTGCATTTTCTATTCTTGGAAGCCAATTTTGCATACCTTATCATTTACCTTCGTATTTGTGCATCTGGCTAGGCCCTAAACTTTTTTCATGGAACATGCCCAGTTAATCCTATGACCCATGCATGGTTGGACAACCATACTCTTCTTGCTTGCCTTTAGATGAGATGAAGTTGCCTGGTTCGTTCTTGTTAGAGTCAAGTTTCAAGTTTCTTTGTTTTATTTCCATGAACAATGCACTTGCATTGCTTTTAGCATCTGAGTGTCATATGATAGTGTACTTGATTAAGTTTCTTTTTTCAATCAATGCTTCTTGTGTAGGTGAATTTGAATTATCACTCTCTGCTGGTTGCTCCTTTTTAACAACAACTTTTATGTTGATTATACAGTATATGCTTGTTTGCTTTACATTGTTTTCTTGCATTCATGGACAATTTACTATATCAGTATTTGTCCATTGAAGCTTCATCACTAATTCATCATAGAACTTTACCAAGCTTGTGGTCCAACACTAGCTGTTGAGGAGATTGTTAAATTCACAACTAATTACTTTTTATATTTTTCTGTTCTTCCTAATTAATTATCTAGGTATCTTCTCATCTGTGCTCCAGACCGTCTGTGGTCATGAGAGTTAGATGTTAATTAGACCCTTTGAGTGAAGATGACAAAATCTTTACTGATTTCTGTGCTAGCTTTCAAATTTTTAGAAACTCTTGATCTTCTCATCATAAAGGGGCTTAATTCATGATTTTTCTCATCATAAAGGGGCTTAATTCAAATATTTCTCAAACTTCAACCCTCTGATTTGAACTTCTAAGTAAGGTTACATTTTGTATTTTCTTCAAATTTCTGGATTCTCTCTAGTTAGTTGAGTTTGGAATGGCTTTAATAATCCTAGTGGATAACCAACTTGGTTACGCCATGTCAGTAAATTACATGGTAGGACATTTGATTTGATAATTTACACCATTCAAAATGAATTATGACAGTCAAAATTCTTGTAAATAAAATCTTTGAATGCCCAAGAGACACATTTCCTATGCATCAAGTGGTCACAAACATTAGTTTTTAATAACAAAATATAAGATATGTTTTGAACTATGGGTTGGAAGTACACAAATTACTTGAATTTCAATAGACATTCGTTTTAATATATCTGGAACGTGATTGACAACATGGCTTATTGGCTTATGTGGTTCAGAAGTGCATTTTGGCATGGGGTATAACCTAGTTGTATTTGTTTAACATTAAAACCATTCCTTCATGTGTTTCCTTTATGGTTGCAAAATTTGCTATAGCTGCAATCTTTTTCCCCTTATTTTAACTCCATTTCTTATGTTAGGAAATATCCATTTTCACCTTCCCTGGAGTTTCTGCTGAACTAGAAATTATTGACTAAAAATTGTTGCTTTATGCTCAACTACAAATTATTGGTTTTTTCTTTGTTAAAAGTCAATGGGATCAGTGTCTAATATATATAAATCACTGATGGTGTTGCACGCACTCCAGTTATTGTCTGTCCCCTCAATGATTTAGTGACCACAACAAAGCCATAGAGTCATCCAGGAATCCCGGCTTGAATGCTAGGAAGGCCTCTTCTCTGTCTACTCTCATCCAGGGACTGACTTCTTTATTTGCTTTGACTTATTCATTTGTTCTCCTATCCAAGGCCTATGGTTTTGTTGTTGTCACATGATGCCAGTAAGTTAGACTTGCCATGGTTTGACACAAGATGGTCTACTTGGAACCTCCCAGTTCCATGGATGCCTTAAAACTTGCTAGTGGTGTTGTAGCAACTCCAATATTCCGTGGCTTAATATATTTCCCATGACACCTTAACAATATATTCACAACATTTTCCCTAGGAATGTACTCTAGGGAATAGGGCATGACTGGAAGGCTAATTAGAATATATCTACCTGCCTAAGCTCAAATTTTGTCGGTGATTTTTTAAATCTCATATTCTCTCACCCTTTCTCATTTCTCCTCTTTTGAAACGTCCCTTAGCCTACTATTGCTTATGGATGTTACTAGATAGTCTAAATCATCTGCATTCTAGGGTGTTTACCTGGTCTCTTTATTGATTAGCATTCATTCCTTTGCAATTTAAGTTCACTTATAAGTAACTTGTTGGATTCGCATCTTCAGCCATTTTCTTAACAAGCACAGAGCAGCAATCACTAGGGGTTTGTTCTAGTGGATCATTAGAAGTCTAGTGCCAATGAAGAGAAAGCAGTAAACCAATGACTATGTCCAGATTGGATGACGAAGAATTCTGTTAGTAGGTCATAGGTATGGTCTATGAATAATTGGTTTGATGAATCGTTATTTGATGTCCTTAGACAGTGATCTTAAATAAAGTTACAAAAAAAAAAAAAAAAAAATTTTGCTATAGGTGTAATGACATGAATACCATGATGCTTTTATAGTTTTATCAAACTAAAGTTTTGCTTTCTAATGGTGATATAAATCTTCCTTTCCCTTTGAACCCAGCATGTTATTGACATGTTGCCATATGGTCTGTGCATGATTAGCCAGAGACTATTGGGACATTTATGTCTACTGAGATCAGGAATTGGGCTTGTGGGATAATACAGACCTGGGATTTACTGTTGATTTTGAGGGTGAGGATAATTGTGTGCGAAGTAAAAAATAAAATATAGCAGGCCATAAGATTTTATTTCCACCTTTTTTTTTTTGAGCAAAATGGTGGAGTCCACTACAAGGAGTCAAAATCCTAGTCTCCAATGGAGATTTGTGCTGTAAGAACGAACACAAGGTGAGAAAAAAGATCACGAACAGGAGGAATGGATACGATGAGATTTGTCCTTTTAGTGCTTGTTGGGAATGATGTTTATATCTGTCTGTACTTGTTCAAGTGGCGCAGGAAACATACTTGAACAACTAGGACTGAGCTCAGCTTGAGCACATGACGTGAACACCTTGAGACAGTAGCCAAGTGAGCCTGAACATTTTGACCATGGTTTGGCTTCTGTTGGCTGGTATGCTCTGTGCACCTGAAAGATCTCAATGTTACATGTGTTGTACACAGTTTGGCCTGTGTGCGCACATTGTTGGACTTGTTTCCATACATGGTTATACATACTTTATACATATTTAAGCATAAGTTAGGAATTAAACTTAAAATGTCTAATGAAATCAAGGATCGGTTTATAAAATTTTTTGTCAACAACAATTAAACTTAATATGGTGGTTGTTTTTGGGGGCAGATCTCAATATTCCATGAATTGTAACGTTATTGCAACTTGCTGGCTGGTGGCAGCTGCTTAATATGTAACTGTTCAAATCATGGGTGCATTATATGCCATTATTGAATTGTCTCATGAGTTTCCATGTAAAATATTCATTTATCTAACCGTTGAAACAAATGACCTTTCAGTGGACAATGGATTTGGTTTGTCTGTTAGGAATAATGTTCTGAATTTTGAGATGTCAGTACTCTGATACTCTCAACATTTTGATGTATGATAATAGCTAAATTGTCCTTGTCACAGGGAGAGCGTTAGAAGAGCAAAGTAGTTAGATCAGGGATGTCTTTTAAGAAATAGAGGGAGATAATTCTCAAATAGTCAACAAGTTTAAAGAGCAAAGCATAATGCACAAATTTTCCCTACTACCAGGATTGCAGCAGGTTAGAACAAACCCTGTTGACACCCTGCACGATCTGCTAAATTCAGTCAATGCTCTGTTTCATTGTATATCACCATTGTTAACCTTGGAAACGTTAGTTACATTCTTGTTGGTCTTTCTTAGAATGCTAATATCTGGAGAAAAGCATACGACATTAAGGGGCTGGGTGATTGGAGGGAGATAGAGTCATTCCACAACTTGCAACAAAACATTGATGAATCCAAGATTGGAATTTATGTTTACTGGTATTTTTGTCATGATAAGTTTTTGATGACCGTCTTTGCATGCGATTCTGTAATTTGGTTTCATATCTTTTTTTTTTTTTTGTCCCCTTGTTTTGGGCTTGTTATCTCAGTGAACACCTGGACTAAAGATCATCTTGAAACTGTTGGCCCGTGTGCTGTCGAAGCTAGTGCTCTCGATCACCACCATGTCAAACCCATATTTAGAATTTACACCATTGATTTTTTTTTTCTCACTCATGAGCAAGTCAAGTTGGGTTTGTGCCATCATGGATTTGTGCCAAAGCAACCTCAATAACATGTTCTCCTCAATCTGCGCATATTGCATAAAGATCTTTTTCTTGCATTAATTACTTTTCCTAAGATGAGCAGCGTCAAAGTGCGTAGACGAGTGGCTTGAACCATGGCTATTTGGACATTTTTCTTACCATCCAAATGATTACTTCACCTTGTATACATTTCAACAATTTTAGCATGATTCTTTTGATTATCAGATCTGCTGGCATGACATTCATAACTGTAGTAACCATACTTTTTATAGTTGTGGCACTGAATATGAGATTTGCATTCAAACTGCTAATGCATATACTTTTTTACACTTGTGCCACTGCATATTAGATTTATTTTTGTTCTGAGTTTCATGTCTGTATTATTTTTGATTGGATTTATTCCATCCTCTTCTACCTTTATATCTCTGACCTTTCTGATTTGATTCTTCCTTATTTAATGACTTTTCTTCTTGCTTCAAATTTATTTGAGCTGTTAATGCTTGCTCAGCTGCAACTACTGCCTTTTTATTTAGACGTTGCTCATGTGCCTCTAATAAACCTTATAACTCATCAATCGTTATGGATTTGATATCTCTTATTTTCTCAATAGCAATCACCACATATTCAAACTGCTTAATCAAGGTTCAAAGAATTTTCTTTATGTTCCTTTCATCTTAGATATCTTCTCCATTGGCTTTCATGTTATTAATAAACTTCTGAACTCTCATAAAATAATCAACAATGCACTTCTAAATTCTTATAAAGTAACCAGCAATGCTCTCATTTTGCTCTTGCTGAAAAAGTTCAAACCATCTCTTTAATATTTGTACCTTTTTAATTCTATCTGCATCCTGATAAGATGTAGCTAAAATAATCTAAGCTTCTTTATTTCATTGTCCAATCTTCAAGCAATGTATGCTTATCTGTTGGTGTTTCTATATGCCTGCTATTAAATGTTGAACACTAATGATGATGAAATACGTGCAGGATATTGGATAAAAGTTGGTTGTTTATCGATCATTTATCCTAAAATGGATAAAAGTTGGATAAATAAACCAAGAAATACTAAAGAATATTTAGATGGAGTTCATGATTTCATTAAATTTGGTATGGATAAAAGTAGTTTGAATGGAAAGATCTCATGTCCGTGTCGGCGATGTGTTAACAGTTCTTATCTAGATCCACAAATCATTGAAGAACATTTGATATGGAATGGTTTTGCTAGAGGTTATACTCGGTGGGTTTTTCATGGAGAATGTATGTTGCCAATATTAAGTAATCAACCCTCCTCGTCTGATATTGGATCTGGTAATATGAAAGATAACCTTGCAGGAGATGATATGACAGGTTTGATCACAGATGCTTTTCGACATGGTGTTCAAAACTTTAGAGGTTCATCTAATATACATGAAACGGGTGGAATATGTGATGGTTCTACATTTATGGAACAAACATTTGTTGAGGATCAGATGCAATCATCAACTACTGAGTCAGCTTGGTATCATAATTTGATTAAAGACGCAGATGAACAATTATATCCGGGTTGTTTGAAATTTTCTAAGATCTCTTTTCTTATACATTTATTTCATATAAAATATATGAATGGATGGTCCGGAAAGAGTTTTACCATGCTCCTCAAATTACTAAAGGATGCATTTCCAGAAGGCTCCGGTTTACCATCCTCTTATTATGAAGCAAAGAAAGTTGTTAAGAAATTGGATCTTGGATATCAAAAGATCCATAGTTGTCCGAAAGACTGTATGTTATATCATGGTGAAAATGCTGATCGAGAGTCATGTAATGTTTGTGGATCTTCACGATGGACAACTCATGAAGAGGATGAGGATGATGTAACGAACAAAATAAAAAAACCGATGAAGGTATTGCGTTACTTTCCTCTAATTCCTCGATTGAAAAGGCTATATTCATCCTCGAAAACAGCTTCATTAATGAGATGGCATGATGAAGGGCGTACGAAGGATGGAATGTTGAGACATCCAGCAGATAGTCTAGCATGGAAAGCATTTGATACTAGGCATTCTGATTTTGCCTCTGATATTCGTAATGTTCGGTTGGGTTTAGCTTCAGATGGCTTCAATCCTTTTCGGACTCTAAATTCTACATATAGCACTTGGCCAGTTGTTCTAATACCATACAATTTGCCACCATGGTTGTGCATGAAACAATCCTCACTTATCTTGTCAATGGTTATTCCAGGTGATAAGGGTCCAGGAAATGATATTGATATTTTTCTACAACCTTTAATAGAGGAATTGAAACAGTTATGGGAAGGTGTCGATGCAATTGATGCTTCAAATGGTGAAACATTTAAACTACGGGCAGCTTTGTTGTGGACTATTAGTGATTTTCCAGCATATGCCAATTTATCTGGCTGGAGTACAAAGGGAAGGGTTGCATGTCCTTGTTGTGCAGATTCGACACATTCAATTTGGTTAAAACATGGAGGAAAATTTTGTTATATGGGTCATCGTCGATGGTTAGAACCAAATCATCCGTTTCGTTTTCAGAAAGATTTATTTGATGGTACCATAGAATTGGGATGTGCACCAATTCCACCTTCTGGAACTAATGTTCGTATACAAATGGATTCCATTAATTACATATATGGTAAATTCTCAAAGTCTTCTACAAAAAGAGGAAGGAATGATCAAGAAGGATTGTCAGAAGAAGTGACTATTAGTAATATGGATGCACAAGTATTTGTAGATTCAGATAATTTTTTTGAAAAAGAAAATGAGGAAGATGTACAGATAACATGTACAAATCAGCCTAGCAAGCATTTATGGAAGAAAAGGAGTATCTTCTTTGACTTACCTTATTGGGAACATAATCTTATTCGGCATAATCTTGATGTCATGCACATAGAGAAGAATGTTTGTGATAATCTACTTGGAACATTGTTGAATGTTGATGGAAAGACCAAAGATAACATGAAGGCACGATTGGATTTAAAAGAATTGGGTATTCGATCGGAGCTTCATCCTATTATGCTTGCTAATGATAGAACTTATTTGCCTCCTGCATCTTATACAATGTCTCCTCAAGAAAAAATTATTTTCTTGCAGTATTGAAAAATATTAAAGTACCTGATGGATATGCATCAAACATTTCAAGGTGTGTGCATCTTAAAGATATGAAAATTTCTAATCTCAAAAGTCATGATGGTCACATATTGATGCAAGATATCTTACCAATAGCGGCAAGATCATCAGTGCCTAAACAAGTTCTTGCGGTTATAATTCGGCTATCATCATTCTTTAAGGCATTATGTTCAAAAGTTATTGATCCTGGAGAGCTTGATCAGTTGGAGTCTGATGTTACTATTACACTTTGTCAATGGAAAAGATTTTTCCTCCTGGATTTTTTACTATTATGATACATTTACTCATTCACTTAGCTTCGGAAGTTAAGCTTGGTGGACCGGTACATTATAGATGGATGTATCCTATTGAGAGGTACGACATATAGGCTGATGTATCCTACTGATCGATCCACTATAATTTTTAATAAAAGTAGCATCATAATTATGCTATATTTAAAAATTAATTTATGTTGTAGGTACCTTGTGCGATTGAAAGATTATGTACGAAACAGAGCCTATCCAGAGGGTTCGATTGCAGAAGGATATATTGCTGAAGAGTGTTTGACATTTTGTTCAAGATATCTTCAAGATGTAGAGACAACATTTAATAGACCTCAACGGTATAGTGATTTCGTACATAATGCAGAATTGTATAAGTTTTCAACTGCAGGTAGAGTCTTGGGAAAAACTGAAACTATTGTATTGGATCCTAAATCAATGGCACAAGCACATCGTTATGTGTTACTCCATAGTGAAATAATATCTGACTATCGTAGGTCAGTATGATCTATTGCATTTCACGTTTAAATATCATATCTTATTTTTTGTTCTAAATGAATAAAGTAAATTTTATGCAGCGAATTTTTAATGTCTCAACGACAAGCTAATCATGGCACTCGACCTAATCCAAGGATTGAACAGCGATGGTTAGTCGAGTTATTTCCTGATTGGCTTTCAAAACAGGTTTGATATATACTTAGAGAATATATGTATAGATTTAGTATCAAATAACCTGTTAACATTCCTTTTTATTTTCTAGGTATCAATGATGATGGAGAGAAATTTTTCAGCTGAATTAATAGCCTTGGCTCGAGGACCTAACAAAGTTGTCAATAGATATAATGGTTTCATAATCAATGGTTTTAAATTCCATACTAAAGATCGTGAGAAATTTAGAAGAACACAAAATAGCGGTGTTATGGTGGAAGCAGATGGAAAAACTTATTATGGTGCACTAAAAGATATTTATGAGTTAGATTACTACGGAATCTTTAAAGTCATATTATTTAGATGTGACTGGGTAGATATAAACTCATCAAGGGTTTAAAGAAGGATACAAATGGATTTACACTTGTAAATTTTACAAGGTTGATACATACTGGTGCCTTATTGAAGGATGATCCATTCATTTTTTCTTCTCAAGCTCGTCAAGTATTTTTTGTACAAGATGCAAAAGATAAAGATTGGGCTACTGTTATTAAAACAAAACCGAGGGACTTATATGATATGGGAAAGCAGTTGGAAGATGATGAAGATGATGACACTTATACGCATTCAATGCCATTCAATTTTGTACCGGTTGATGACATACATGCGACGGTATCCTTGGTTAGGACAGAATTTGAAGGAAATGATAATGCTTGATTCTTATTGTTGGTATTAAATTTTGTACTATAATGGACTTTCTTAGAAATTTTGTGATGCACCTCGGCCGTACTCTCAATATCCAGATTTCTTCTGGCTTATAAAAACTCTTTTGTTTCAGCCTTCTTTCTACCTGTCTGGATTTACTTTTAATAAGCATGATTGGTAAGTTTCATTCTAGAATTAAACTTTGTTTGTTGAATGGACTTAGATTCTTCTGTCATTCCATTTCTTCCATTAGGTGTTGATTTTAAGGTAAATATTGTTGACATTGGGGAGAAACGATTGAAGCTTGCAATCTGGGATACAGGTACAGGTACGTATTTTCTCATTTTTGTTTGAGACCTTAAATGTTGAAATTGGCAAGTATCCCATTTCAACATTTAATACAGGTACATATTTTCTCTGTCCATAAAATTCTTGTTTTGTTTCCCACAAGCCTTGTTTTGTATCTAATGAGTTTGTTTCCCACAAACCTATGGCCTAACCCAAAATTAGTGGCTGATTTTCTTGATTGAAGAACGTCCTGTCATTCAAGCAGTGGCTGATATTCTTGATTGAGGTGTATAGGTCATTGGCGTCTAATAACTTTGTTCTAATATTCTTAGCCACATTGCTTGTTTTCAAAGCCTATTTTAAGTTGAATTGCAAAGAGCCCAGGGAAAGATAGTCTGCCACCTAATATTTTCAAGATATGGTCATATTAGAGAAGAAAGAAAGTTTCAATTAGTAAGAGGAAGACTTGAGACAAATTTATCAACGTATACATATAGCACGTATGGAAGGAGAGAAGCTTAAAAAAAAAAAATTACAATAGAATATCTGATTTTAAGTAAATTTTGGTGGGGGACAACTTCTCTCACACACTATTCTCAAAAAAGAAAAAGAAAAAAAAAATCTTATTTTCCTATTTTCATCTTTCTGACAGAACCTCATCTTGCATGTTCCTTTGAAACAAAATTCTATACGTTTGTGCAGACTACTAAATCATGGGAATGATAACACTGACATTACTCTCTAGGACTAGAAAATCGCACGATGTACTCAACATTGGAGTACATTGAGTCTCTCTTACGTTGTATGAGACAGCAAGGGATGATTGATGTTCATGGTTGTTAGCTATACATCCTAGATTTAAAGGAAGCTCTGCAATTATACTATCAGGGTGGGCCTTAGTGCAATGGTAAGTGCAATGGTAAGGTTGTTCCATGATAACCCAACTGTCATAGTTTTAAAATATGGAAGCTATCTTTCTGCTCGTGTGGGATAAGGCTACGTACACTGATTTTTATACCTGCCTTTAAGGAAACACTGAAGAATATTATTTTTATACGTAAAGACTTAGAGGTTTCCGGTGCATCTTGAATTTGTAATGACTGGGGCCAGTATGAAGTGGTCTAGTGATGGATGGAGCTAGTTAGGGTGTTGATCACGTGGTGGTTGTTACATTTTGTTTAGGCTTATCTGCATTAATCTGTCCTGAGAGAACCTGGAGTTTGCAAGATACGTCATACATTTTTGACCTTGAACACCACATTTTTTTGGCCTTTTAGTTTGAAAATTTAGTTTAAAAACATGTCTTTCTTTTATGCATATGTCACTATATCAAGGCTCAGTACCACTCTTGTGTTGGCTTTGCATTTGGACATTTTGAAGTTTGGTGGTTTGCTTGTTGTGTGCTTGATAATTGGTGCCTGGAAATTATTTGTGCCTGGAAATGGTTAACTTTTCCTTATTGTGTGAAATATAAGAGAAGGAATTTTATTCAAGTGGTTTATATCGTAGGTTACTAATCATTGTTAAAGAAGGAAGAAATTGTACCTGCTTTTCTGGGTGGAATGTACTCTGCTTCAATCTTAGTAACCTGAAACAAAGATTCCAAGTTAGTGTTGAAACAAACATTCAAGTATGCATTTCAATTACTGTTGTATTGATTCATCTTATATTTTATTACTTTATAAGTAATAAAAATTTATTCAATATGCTCTGATCATTTTCATCCATTTATATTTTATTACTTTATAAGTAATAAAAATTTATTCAATATTTTCTGGAAAGCCTGGGAACTGGAAACTAGAACTGCCGAATACCAAGTTTCAAATGGTAGATTCAAACATGAATCGATCAGCTAATAATCACTCAGATACATGTAAAAGAATGCTAGTGTACTAACAACTGCATTGCTGTGGAAATGGTTTGGTAGATCCTGACAGGTTTAGATTTGCAAGAGATACATCTTTCGGCCGTCGGCATTTAAACTTCTGGAGCAAATCACCCATCCTCATCTGGATTGTAAGAGTCGTTCCTTCAATAATATATAAGCCTATCTTTTGCTCATGGAATTCATACTCATTGTAATGATGAAAAATAGCTAATTACCAAGGATCCATAACATATTGAAGAGTATTTGACCTCCACATTGTGATCCGAATGTAATTTTTTTTCTGAGCAGGTTTGCTTCTTCAGACAGTTTCTGCGTTCAGTTCATAAAGTTGACTACACGAGCTTTAAGGAAACACTGATTTTTAAATGAGAATGATATTATTATTAGTGCATTTCATATCACCAAACCAAGCTTTATTGTTTTAGGTAATAGTTGACAGATATAAATATGCTTTTAGAATATGAAATGTGGATTTTTAAATGAGATTGCATGCATGCATAATATTGTATTCACATGTTTGACATCTTCATTTCGATTTGCTAAACATGTCATCATACCAGCACATACATATAAATTTGCACTCTTTAATCTTCATCTTTCTCCTTTTTCTTACTTAGGATTCAATAAAAAAAAACTCACTCTTACCCCTTTGTTTAATATATATATATTTAATATTTATTTTCACTAACTCTTACTCTGATGTAAATGATAGGTGACATTATGCCGCGCTCACGGACAGAGGGTCGCACTTCTGCTTCATCACAGCAGGTTCATGCTGGTTCTTCAGCAGGTCCATCATCTTCTGGGCATCATGATCCTATTGTTGGTGTAGGAGGTCCATCTTCTGAGCATCATGATCCTATTGTCGATGTAGGAGATGATGAGCTACACATTCAGGGTAATTTATTTTTTTATTTAGTTTGATAAAATATCTTTACACTTTTTACTATAGTTTACACATGCATATCTATTTTTATGCAGACGAATCTGGGAGGGTTTCACGCAGACGCGGATCCATGTTAGTTCGGGATGTCTGGCAGATGCGTGAGGGTGAGCAGATAGTGGTTGAGTGCAATCAGCTGGGGCAACCAATTAAAAAAGCCGCTAGCTTATTGAGTTCCTTTTTAGGGTCAGTTGCACGGAGGCATCAGCTATGTCCATTAAGTTATGCAAAATGGAATGACATGCTTCCAACGTATAAAGTTGAGATTATACGAGTTGTGCAGGTAAAAATTTGAATCTAAACATTTCTTATTTTGTATACTTGTTATATTATGCTTTGTTTTATATTTTTTTAATTTACAAACAGCTTATTTTATTTTAATTAAGTCAATTATTAGACTTAACAATTAAATTGTTTTGCAGTCTAAGTTTGTACTACCTCCATCCACTCATGATTTTGTATTGAAGTCTCTAAACCGAAAATGGAAAGAATATAAGGCATATTTGAAGATGAAGTACAAGTTGCCGGGTATGACCGAGGAGCAAGTAGTTGGTACTTGTCCTCCTGATGTACCCCCTCATCAGTGGATGGAGTTGGTTCATTACTGGTTCTCCGAGAGGGGACAGGTATGTTGTTATTTAATAATTTAAGATACTTTAAAATATTTTTTTTTCAAAATATAATAAGTATATTTATTTAATTTTGCAGACATATTCTAATATTGGTAAAGCTGCACGAGCATCTCTGTCTGTTCCCCATACATCGGGATCCAAGAGTTATGCGCGAGTCAGACAAGAGTTCGTATGTTCCTTAAACTAAAAATTTATATTTTTTATATCAAATCATTTACTTGTTTTAGAAACTATAAAATTCAGAAAATATAAAATTCAGGATTCAGTTAACACATTACTCAGCATATTCATTCTATGTATATAGCTTTAGATTGACATTAACGGTACAGCATCTCAATTGAGAGTGATCTGGTTTTTGTTTGTTATTAGTTGTTATTAGTCCTCTTATATACAAAGGTTCGACGTAGGGAATATGTTAGAGGTCAATTTCATAGAGGAACTTTGTATAGAATATATGTGAGATGAAACGGCACATATATTGGTATAGTGAAATGAAACGGCACTTATCTTAGTTTCTCACGAAGCAGGAGTTCCTCTTGAAGTCTATCTTCCAATTCATTCTGAAGTTGTTCTGATTCAGCTTCAGCAATTGTTTTGCATTTCTCTTTCTCTATCTTCACTTGACATGCAATTTTTATTTTTTTAAATTTTCTGCAGTACAACCAGAATACGCAAGTATTTAACAAATAATGCTTTGCTTGGATAACATAATACTATCAAGGAATTTAAGGATCCTCAGGAACCAAATTAATTATCACTGAAAAGAATCCCAGAGCATTTTCTCAGAATTCTCAACTTGAGTCCCGAAGAGGCTCCCTCTTCTTCTTGATTCTACATGACAATACAAATCTACAACGACCACTTTCTCTATGTAGAAAAGCAAACTCTGTTGGTCCAGGATGTCAAATTCTTTGGATTTTGGTAACCAAAAACACTCACCATCATCTCAAATATATGATCTTGTGATAATGCCAACATTGATGCTTGATGTGCCTCTCAATAGGGTTGCGAATAAGTTGAACCAGAATTATAGGGCTGCGAAATAGTTGAACCAGAATTTGGCAGCTCAGGCTTGGCTTCTTATGTTAAATGGAAATATGATCTAGATTAGCTTAACTGCAAAATGTTCAGGCTTCATACATTTTCTAATGAATGGGCTTGAAGTTGAGCTCAGGCCTCCACCAGTTTTTGCAAGCCTAGAGCATTAAAATGGGGCTTGAGCTTAGCTTATTTCTCAATCAGATGAGCTTAAAGAAGCCTGTTATTAAGCTAAGCCTGAGCTAGTTGTGAATGGCGTGGTCTACTTACAGCCCTAATTCTCAAGATAATATATATGGACAGCAGGAGCTGATAGAGTGCACAATCTTAATAGCTTCAAGGTTTGAAGTAGAGGAACATGAGTTTTGGGAGTTTGATAGACTAGTTGCTTTCTTTTGTACTGTTTCACCTTTCCTATGTCATTACCTTCCTCAGGGATCACCTAAGATCATTGCAATAGAAGAAAGGTGGCAGTACGGCATCTAAATTTCAGGAGGGACCTCCTGGATTCAAAATTTAAGATAGTTTTGGAAGTGGATAAAGTCATTACCATTTATTCACCTTCATTAGTTATAGCATAATAAGATGCGGATGTTAGTAAAAGCTTTTCTGCAAAGTCCTAAATAGTAGTATCTAATAGTTCCTCACTTCCCCTTGCCAGCTCCTCACATTCTTGCTGGTAACACATAAGAGAGCAAGACAATTAGGCCCCAGCAACTCCAGCTTATGAATGATAGGAAAACAAATGAGAGTTAAAAATGAAAATGGCACTTCAAGAGGGGAAAAGTGGCATCAAAACTTGTCTTCATAACAAGCACTTCATGATACAAGCACCAACATTTTACACTTAACTAAGCAGCTCATATAAATGAAACTGATGAAAAGAATGGGAAAGACAGGATTAATTTTGATGTAATTTTCAGTTTAGTCTCCGTCTTCTCCAATCTTTAGCAATGTTTCACATGTTTTTACATTGACATGAACAATGTGTGTATGTAGGTATAAATGCATGAACGAACAACTTAGTTTTATCAATATAAAATTTAGTTTTAAAAAAATGTAATATTTCTTGTAGATGGATGAGCATGGACGGAAACCTGGTGAGGTGGAGTTTTATCGAATGACTCATATTCACCGTGATGGCACTTTTGTCCGAGATGAGTCAAGGGACTTATATGTAATTATTTATTACAATTTATTTCATGCAACGATTTTAATTTGATTTTATTATTCAATAAGATCTAACTAATTTTTTTAAATTAATACAGGAAAGAGCTACAGCTCTTATTGCTGAGCGTGTTGATGACTCTATACAGAGTGGTCGTATTGAGGCCGACGTATTTACGGAGTTGATGGGGCCAGAGCGCTATGGTCGAGTGAGGGGTTATGGAGTTGGAGTCACCCCCACTCAGTTATCTGAGATGAATAGAAATGAACGTGTTGCTGCAGATTCTGCAGATGTTCGCAGACTTGAGCATGAGATGGAGGAAATGCGACAGAAGAGTGCCAATGATAGAGCAGAGATGGAGGAGATGCGACAGAGGAGTGCCGCCGATAGAGCATCGATGGATTCTATGAGAGAGCACATTGAGCGGCTTACATCCATCGTACACATGTTTGTTCCACATCAGGTATATATATATATATATATTAAATATATATTCTTATATTATATCAATTATTTATCTAATATATTGCAATTGATAGTTAAACAAATTAATTTTTTTTAATTATTCTTATAGGCTCCTGGAGCATCAGATCGGAGCGGACAGGGTGACGATCTTCCTCCTACAGATCATTGACCTCACATACTTTTATTTTAGATCTTCCATTTTATGTATTTTTAAATTTTGTTAAACTTAACTTGTAACTCTCTTAGTTGATGCAATGAAATGTATGCAATGTGATTTTAAGAATGTATGAAATCCTCTCGTTATTACATTCTCATTATAGTTTATGTCTATGGATGAGAACTTGAGTCAGAGTATCTAATGGAAGCCTTGTGATGTGGTGAAGAACAATCCCAAATTTGATTATTCTAGTAGTTGATTTTGTTAAAAAAATTTATTTGATAGTTTATCGGTGATTTTTTCCCTGTGCATCTGATGTTGTCTAAGAATTTTCCAGGATAATGAAATGGCTTCTTTTGCATGTCATGTTATCAAGCCAGGTTGTCTCGGCCACATTTTGGCATGGTAGGGCCTTGATATTCTAGAATGGTGCCACAGTTATATCAAGTTTGATGTCATGCCTTAATAATGTTTGATGGCTCATCAACAAAAAGATTGACTAAGGGGCTGCTTTCCTTGCTTCAGTTTTCAATTAATCACGTCATGTCATTTTGCAACAGTTGGTATGTCCTGTATCCTTGTTTCAGCCTGATAGTGGTCCACAATAATTTTCATGTGTCATGAGCATATAATACGGATCATACTGAAGCATGTGGAGTCAAGTTCAAATTGCATTGCCTGCTACAAGTGAAATGTATGAGATGATTCTAATCAAATATGGGCAGAATTTATATGCAATGACAAGTATGTGTGACTCTTGAAAGTGCCTTTAGATACAGTTTCTTATCATTGGAGTCTCTAGATGAGATGCATGGGCTAAAGATGATGCTTTCTTCTCGTGTAAATGAACATAATTTTTTTTTGACTGTCACAGAGTTTGGAAAAGCTGGAGGAAGCAGATAATTTGTTCTTTTGAGCAGGTATTTATTTTGGGCGATCAGGTTTGTAGCTCGTGCGGACCTTCATCATCTGCATCAGTTCCTTGCTGGGAGGCAGTCCGATGCTCCGCAGGAGGCTCTTCAGGTTCTTGATATTGTCCTGAGGGAATTATCGAGTCAAAGGTGCCCTACCTTTTTTTATTTTTTTAACCCTATCTTGTCAGTAGTTACTGTTTGTTTACTTTCCCATGTAGGCTATTTGAATCCTTAGTAATTGCCCGCTGATTTCTTGAAAAAAAAAAATCTATTTGGATGAAATCGTTGCTAGGTACATATCTATTGGGAGATCCTTCTATTCTTCTGAGATCAGAAAACCACATAGGCTAGGTGATGGATTACAGTCATGGTGTGGCTTCTACCAGAGCATTAGGCCAACTCAGATGGGCCTCTCACTGAATATCGGTAAGAATCTGTTTGTTCCTTGCCATCCTATTCACTGCATAGCTTGAAGGCATTGCACCCTATATTTTTCATGATTGCTTGTGGCTGAGTATAAGCTTTTTGGTATTTTATTTCCAGATATGTCATCCACTGCTTTCATTGAGCCACTCCCTGTGATTGAGTTTGTAGCTCAGATGTGTTATCAAGACCATTGTCAGATGCTGACCGTATCAAGGTATGCTTGAATGCATTCAGCACCATATCTTCCTTGACTGTTACTTTGTTTTATTTTTTATTTTTTTAAACTTGTTTTGCACTTTTGCTATATTAATGTGACTGGTGATGTACGCTTGGCACAAATAGAAAAAAGTTTCTCAAAGAACACAGTAAGCTACACAATGTATTGAAAAATCTTTGACTAGAGAACTGTAGTGTATGTGGCTCTACTGGCATTTGTATATTAACATCCTGGATTCAATGATTTTCCATTTAAACTGCAGCATTTAATGCTCTATCAAACATTCATGTATGGCTGCTGCTGTCAAGCAGATCAAAAAGGCAGGTGTGAAAGTCGAAGTCACTCACAGAGGAAACGTGCGTGACAGCACGTTTGTAAATTTAGTTTTTTAAAAAAAAATTAACTGTTAATGTGCCGACGCTTTTGATAGCGTCGGTAGGTTATAAAAAAGCCGACGCTTTAAAAAGCGTCGGCTTGTTTAAAAGCCGACGCTTCAAAAAGCGTCGGCTTGCTTAAAATCCGACGCTTTAAAAAGCGTCGGCAGATTTATATGCCGACGCTTTAAAAAGCGTCGAAGTAGAAATTGCCGACGCTTTTTAAAGCGTCGGCATATTTATTTTTACCGACGCTTCTCCAAAGCGTCGGCAAATTTCGTATCCACCTCCTTTCTCCCGACGCTTTAAAAAGCGTCGAAAAATAGTATCCCGACGCTAAAAAAGCGTCGGTAAATAACATAAAAGCGTCGTTAAACTTAAAATTTACTGTAGTGGCATAAGAGTCCATAACATATTTTTCTTTCGGTTTTGTGGCATCACAATGGTTCACCGTACTGCACAGTTATTTTAAGGTGGCCGTTAGATGATAAAATCATGGGCTCACGCATGGAGTTTCAAAATCATGGGATTCCATTAGGCCATTAACTGTGGGCGTTGGGCATTGGGCGTTGCATGAAGTGAATTCGTAAATTCTATTCAGTTCCATTTTTAGTATAAATAAAACCTACGTGCTAATCCATTTCCACTTTTGTTGAAAAAAAAAAATCGAATGGAAATCTAGATGGAAATCTAAAAAATCTTTCTGAAAATCTGGTGGTTGGATATCTCAAACCATGGGATAAAGAAAATCTGGAGAAAATCGTTTGGAATCTAGGGACTCCTTTCTCTCGTGTAATCGTGGAAATCTCCAAATCTGATGCAATCTAAGAATTCTTTTTTAAGGAAACAAATAAAAAAAACCATATGGAATTCCTTGGGCGTTGGGATATAATGTTTGGATTTCCATTGAGATAATGCCGCTGTAATCTTATTTAATTTATTGTATTTAATGCATGGAAGGGGATAATATTTATGAATAATTAATGCATAAATTTTGGACTGGTTCATGCCTTTGGCAATATTTTCGGGCTTTCATTAAAAATTATTATTTTAACTCCATGAGCATGAGCAACCTCCTTCCGTATGGTTTAATTGGTTTCATAAAGTAAAGCTTTATCCATTAGGATAAATTATTTTTCTGTTATAAAGATTGAGTTGGAACCACAAAATAACATATCGTTATTTTTTAAAGAGGTTCAATCAAATTCAAATTAATTATATTTTTATGCCTAATAAATTTGTCCATCGTTTGAAATTGAACTAATTAAAACAAGATATCACCAAAGTGACCTCTCTTGTGTAAATGGTTCATGAAGGATGTTGGATGTTGTGTATGTGTATGTTTCATGCGGGTATTAATCGGCCCAAAGAAAGGTTAATGCTTGGCCGAACTACACATATGTGTGATGGTAAACACGTAACGATTATAAGGATTTATATGCAAGTAATAAGTCGATCCAAAGATAGATTTATTATTTGACATGCATTATTATTAGTGTTTGATCATTACAACAAGAGTGCCACTAGCAGTTAATATTACTGTCCAAAGACTTGATATTAATGTTGCACTGGGTATCTTGAGATGGGATTTACTATTATTTGAATTTATTGATATTTGGTGTTAATTATTTATATGAGCATGTTATTTATATTGCTTTTATTTTACAGCTAAAGTTGCTACTATTTCTGCTAACCTCAATTCAGTGCTAACCTCAATTTAGTGCCAGTCCTTAATAATAATAACTTCAAGGGTAGGGATAAAGGCAAGAAAATAAAGAATAAGGCTGCTAAGGGTCCAGCAAAGAAGAAACAAAATCAGGATAAAGATAGTTGTTTCTTTGGTAATAAGTCTGGACACATTAAAAAGGAATGTTTCAAATTTCATGCATGGCATGAAAAGAAAGGTACATTTCTTAATATGGTCTGTTCTGAAGTAAATATAGCTTTAGTACCTAGAAACACTTGGTGGTTAGATTCTTGTGCTACTACTAACATCAGTGTTTCAATGGAGGGTTGCCTAAGCTACCGAAGGTCAACTGATGCTGAAAGACGCATTTATACCGGAGATGGCAAGTCGGTAGATGTGGAGGCAATTGGGCATTTTAGATTGTTATTAAGTTCTGGTTATTATTTGGATTTGAAAGACACTTTTGTAGTACCGTCCTTTAGACAGAATTTGGTTTCTATTTCAGCTTTGGACAAATTAGAATATTATTGTTCATTTGGAAATAGTCAGTTTAGTCTTTCGTTAAATTCAAATATTATTGGAACTGGTTCTCTTATGGTGTATGACAATCTATATTTGCTTGATACTGTTGCTTCTTATAATGAAACCCTAAATATAGAATTAAGAGGTACTAAACGTAAAATTTGCAATGAAATTTTAGGAACATTATGGCATAAGCGATTAGGTCACATCTCTAGAAATAGAGCTGAACAACTTGTGTCAGATGGAATTTTGGATTCTCTTGATTTTACAGACTTTAATGTCTATGTTGATTGCATTAAGGGCAAACGGACCAAAACAAAGAAATTGGGTGCATATAGAACTATGAAAGTCTTAGAGTTGATACATACGGACATTTGTGGACCATTTCCTACATCTTCTTCGAATGGTCAACAGTATTTTGCATCATTCATAGATGATTATTCAAGATATGCATACCTATTTCTTATTCATGAAAAGTCCCAAGTCTTGGACGTGTTCAAGTCATTTAAAGCTAAAGTTGAGCTTCAGCTCAACAAAAGGATTAAAGGAGTCAGATATGACCGTGGTGGTGAATATT
>UESW01001914.1:184768-291552 GCA_900491605.1 Calamus simplicifolius
CCAGGGTCACCTAGCATGAATGGTGTAGCTGAAAGATGAAACATGACTCTTAAGGATATGGTAAGGAGTATGATTTGTCATTCTACCTTACCAGAGTCACTCTGGAAAGAGGCACTAAAGACAGCAGCCTACATTCTGAAAGAGTACCAACTAAAGCAGCTGTCAAAACACCTTATGAGCTTTGGATAGGACGAAAGCCTAGTCTAAAGCATTTTCATGTTTGGGGATGTCCAGCTGAGGCAAGGCCTTATAGGCCATATGAAAAGAAATTGGACTCCAGGATAGTGAGTAGCTATTTTGTTGGTATTCTGAGCGATCCAGGGGTTACAAGTTTTATGATTCCAAATCAAGGATAATTTTTGAGACGGGAACTGCAACATTCTTTGAGGATATTGAGTTTGGGGGAGAATAAAGTTAGAGACTTTGTCTTTGAGGAGGAATTGGAACCTACTACTCTTGTTGAAGAGCAGCTAGTTCCTATTCCTATAATTGCTTTTGATAATGATCAAGTTGCAATTCCAGAACAACAAGAAATTATTGTTCAACCCTCAGAGGTACAAACTCAACAACCTCAAGAACAAGTGCATCAAGAACAAGTGCCTTTTGGCGATCCACTAGAGAAAGAAGAATGCTATTCCAGATGATTATATAGTGTTTCTTCAGGAACATGAGGAAAATAATGGTGTGATGGAAGATGATCCTGTCAACTTCCTTCAAGCCATACAAGGTTCCAATTCAGAAAAGTGGATTGAAGCAATGAAAGAAGAGTATAAGTCTATGCAAGACAATAAAGTTTGGGAACTTGTCCCATTACCAGAAGGTGTGAAACCCATTGGTTGCAAATGGATTTTTAAGACCAAACGGATTCAAAGGGTAATGTGGAAAGGTATAAAGCTCGTCTTGTGGCTAAAGGCTATACTCAAAAAGAAGGGATTGACTTTAAGAGACATTCTCTCCAGTTTCATCGAAGGACTCTTTTAGGATAATCATGGCTCTTGTTGCACAGTATGATATGGAACTCCATCAAATGGATGTCAAGATAGCATTTCTCAATGGAGACATTGATGAGACAATTTATATGGTGCAACCAGAAAACTTTGTGTCGGAGACTCAAACAAAATGGTTTGCAAATTGACAAAATCCATTTATGGGTTAAAGCAAGCTTCTCGTCAATGGTACCACAAATTTCATCAAGTAATTCTCTCATTTAATTTTGAAGTGAATGCAGTTGATGATTGTGTGTATCATAAGTTCAGTGGGAGTAAATACATTTTTTTGGTTTTGTGTGGATGACATTTTGCTTGCCACAAATGATATAGGCATGTTGCACGAAACCAAGAGATTTCTATCAAGCAATTTTCAAATGAAAGATCTTGGATGACGCCTCCTTTGTATTGGGAATCCAGATACATCGAGATCGTTCTCAGGGTATCCTTGGATTATCACAAGGAGCTATATCGATAAAGTACTTAAGAGATTTGGCATGCAAAATTAAACCAGGTGATACCCCTATCGCTAAAGGAGATAAATTCAGTATTAATCAGTGCCCAAAAGGAAACCTTGAAGTTGAAGAGATGCAGAAGATTCCTTATGCTTCGGTTGTAGAGTCTAATGTATGCTCAAGTTTGTACGCGTTCGGATTGCGTACATTGTTGGAGTGTTAGGCAGATATTTAAGCAACCTAGGTATGGATCATTTGAAAGCAGCCAAAAGGGTTATGAGATATCTGAAAAGAACAAAGGATTACATGCTCACATATAGGAGATCATACCATTTTGAGATCATTGGGTATTTTGACTCCGACTTTATTGGATGCCAAGATAGTAAAAGATCAACTTCAGACTATGTATATGTTAGGTGGAGGGGTTATTTCTTGGAGAAGTGCAAAACAAACACTCATAGCTTCTTCTACCATGGCAGCAAAATTTATAGCATATTATGAAGCATCCAATCATGGGATATGGCTGAAAAATTTTGTCATTGGAATGCGCATATTGGAAGGAATTGAAAGACCACTAAAGTTATTTTGTGACAAGTCAGCCGTATTATATTCCAACAACAATAGGAGCTCAATCAAGTCAAAGCATATTGACATCAAGTTCTTAGTTGTAAAGGAAAGACTAAATAGTGGTCGAATTTCTATAGAGCATATAGGGACAAACTCCATGGTTGCAGATCCCCCTTACAAAGGGTGTGCTGCCCAAGGTCTTTCATGAGCATACTGCTCACATAGGCGTTATAGAGCATGACGATGCTTAGATTCAGTGGAAGTTTCTATTGCTTCTATTTTATGCTTTATGATTGGTTTAGATATTTTCTGATCAGAAATAAAGTATTTCATTTAGTTCAGTACACTAAAGTATTTCATTCAGTTCAGTACACTCTGTACAATTATGTTAAAGTTTTGATCTCACTCAAGTTTAAGAAGGACCAGTTGGAAATAGGCATGTTAAGATCACATTACATGTAATTTTTATGCTATACATCCACATCATGATCCATGCCATTCAGTTGCGTCAACATACGTGACCATTGATGGGTCGAGTTATGATAAATATAACAAAGGCCGCTTTGATCCTATGTTGGTATGGTTGATGGACCGGATTGATTATAGATACATTTCAGTAATGACAGTAAAATTGAGCTCATTTGGTTATTTTTGCAACATTATAAGGTTACACATATAGCCCAGTGGGAGATTGTTAGATTTTTAATCCAACATTGAGCTTATATGTGAAATAATTATATGTTGCGTACTGTCAAATAAGGTTAAGCCCAATTAAAAGTGATCAGCTATGGTTTCAGTGATTTGGGCTTTAATGTATCTAATTAGGTGTGGCCCTTTAATGTGTAGAGACCTAGGGGTTATTTTATTTTTATGATAGGCTAAATAGAAATACTAAACGATAATGATGAAATTACCTATATATAGCGGTTATGGTCCCTGGATCGCATGCACGACCTTCTTCTCGGAATCCCATCATTAGAAAGAATAGCCTAGAGAAAATTCTAAAGGGCTCTCTGGGAGTATGTATTGATCTGGAAGGCCAACCGCAGGACTCTGGAGAGCAATTAAGCAATATGGATTCAGGTACGCTTCCGTTTATGTTTATGGATTCTTGATGATTGACATGGATGATTCTTCAGTTTTATGGTGATAGTCTTCACCAAAGGTTCGGATCAAATTCCAACAATAGGGGGATATTAATCTGCTCAGGAATCAATCAAATTTAAATGAAAATATGGAATAGCAGGAGCCAAATATTTATATCAAGTTCAGAAGAGATCATGATTGAAAAGACAATTGTTCTTGAAATTGTTCAAGAAGAGTAAAAGGATGCTTCAGTTAATCGGGATACAGAAGTTGATATTGTAGATTTAAATCATGTAGATAAGACTTCTATAGAAGCTATCAAAGATGCCAATATTCCTTTCAGAGATTTAGTTAGCCATGAGGTAGAAGAACCTATATATTAATTTTGCAATTACTCCAAGTTCAAGCAGTTAGAACACTATGCATGAGCATTTGATTCCGTTTACAGAGAGCACACCACATACAAATTGGTAGAGCAACACTGGTACAAAAAATATTGTGGGCATAGCATGATGACGTACGGGACTGTGGGGGCATGGATCGTATTCGTATAGGTACAAGGCTGCCAATTTGTAGAGGGCCCCAGATAAAGTCATCCAAGAATCTATTGACCATTAATTGGTTTACAACTGTTGGCGCAGATATCCGTTCTCTAACTTGGGTGCGCTTCTGGCTCCTGATCCGTTGCGCCGGGATGGAACCTGCAAGATAGTCCGGATGCAGAGGATACTGTGAGGGTGCCCTCTGCGGAGGACCCTCCGACGCCCAAGTCAGTGAAGATCACAGCAAGCAGATATGAGGAGAAGACTCTCACAGAGAAAAAATGCTCCTCCAGGCTCTTGTGAGAGCTCTAATGGAGTATGGAGTATGAGATTCAGTGAGTGAAATGAATGCGTAAGGGGTTGTCTCAGAGTTTACGCGCGTAAACTCTGAGATGCGTAAGGGGTTGTCTCAGAGTTTACGCGCGTAAACTCTGAGACACGTAAGGGGTTGTCTCAGAGTTTACGCGCGTAAACTTGAGACAACCCCTTACGCATTCATTTCACTCACTGAATCTCATACTCCATACTTCATTAGAGCTCTCACAAGAGCCTGGAGGAGCATTTTTTCTCTGTAAGAGTCTTCTCCTCATATCTGTTTGCTGTGAATCTCTACTGACTTGGGCGTCGGAGGGTCCTCCGCAGAGGGTACCCCTACAGCACCCTCTGCGTGCGGACTCTCTTGCAGGTTCCACCCCAGGGCAACGAGATCAGCGTTTGGATCAGGAGCTAGAAGCGCACCCGAGTCGAAGAATGGATTTCTGCGGCAACAACAACCATGAAAGTCCATAGGATACAATTAGACGCAAGTTCATGGTTGCTAGGGCACATGCACTATTTTTTTCTTTTTTTTTTTAAGTAATGAAGCAATCTTAGAAGTGACAGAGAAGCTGATACCATGACCATCTGTTAGCCATGGACAAACATCACACCAGACAGCAAAAAACTTAAAAGACAGCAAGTTAGTTGTAAAGAAGTCTACAGCTTGATTCACTTCATGAAGGGTATGAGAAATGACCCATTGAAAGTTAGTGGGAGTGAGCAACTGCTTGATACCTCAAACCAAGGGATGTAAACTTTGAGATGGTTGTTGAATCCGTGCTAACACAGTACTTGAATATCCTTCATCATACATCCATATGGAGAAGTGTAAGAAAAAAGTTTATGAATGCCAAACCATGCTATTGTTAATTCTATCTGAAACATTGAAACATTATATAGTGGTATAACTGTCATAGAAATTGTTGCCGCCGGATGTCCTCTGACTCGAGCACGTCCGGTCTCCTGATCTGGGCTTCCTCCTGGGCGCACCTACACAGAAGTCCTCACGAGAGGCGTTGGGGGTGGCCCTCCGCGGAAGACCCTCCGACGCTCAAGTCAGTGGGGATCGACGATCAACAGAAATGAGGAGAAGGATCTCTCTAGGGAGTCCCTCCAGGGGTGGCCAATCGGGAGCTCCAGGGAGCACCGACGAGCAGTGAGAGAGAGAGAGAGTGAGAGAGTGAGCCAGGGGCTGTGAGCGCATACCTGAGAGAATCTGGGAATGTCATATTTATAGGCAATCACCTGGATCTTGAGCGCCTTCTGGAAGGTTCGAAGGTTGTTAGGATACGGGAATGATTCGAATCAGGCTGTTGTAAGGCCGGTGGGATCCGTATCTTGTTCGTTGAAGGATCGACGGCTGGGAGAGCTCTTTGATGGCCTGAGATCTGATAGATGCGTAGGTCCCAGGTAGTTATCTAGATCCTAGACCACTCCTCGACATGATTCTTTGTTTGGGATTCTGTTACGATAGGCCTAGGCTCTCCCGCGTCGGGTTCCACGGAGGTGAGTGTCGAGTGGATTGCTCATGGGAGTCGAGCCGAGCGCCGAGCAGCTCGGGGAGAGCCGAGCTGGAAGCTCGGGGGAGCCGAGCTAAGCTCGGGGAAGCCGAGCTATAGGTAGCTCGAGCTATGGGAAGCTCGGGGGAGCCGAGCTATAGGTAGCTCGGGGGAGCCGAGCTAGGAAGCTCCGAGCGAGCTACGGGAAGCTCGGGGGAGCCGAGCTATGGTAGCTCGGGAAGCCGAGCTATAGGTAGCTCGGGGGGGGAAGCCGAGCTATGGAAGCTCGGGGGAGCCGAGCTATAGGTAGCTCGGGGAAACCGAGCTATAGGTAGCTCGGGGAAGCCCCGAGCTATGGGTTGCTCGACCTGCGGACCACATTAGTTTAGCTTGTTCCTCGGGGGCATATGTAGCGGGCGGGGGATGGGGCTGATCTTAGCCCCTTCGCACGGTTATCAATGCAATGACGATTTACCCCTCAACACATGCCCCCCACTCCCTAGTTCGAAGCGTAGGTTCGGGCGTAGGGAGTATAGACTTAGGTGGCGCGATCCGAAGGGGGACGTATTTGACAGCCTGCGCAATGATGCCCTAATTAATGCGTGGGCCATCTTGCCTTTTCGAGGTGGATCCGTCATTCCTTAGGGGCGAAGGTAACGGCTGGGGAAGCGCCACGTGGGAAATCTCGATTTTCACGGCGCCCGTAGTGGCAGTTCCGGATGCCTAGGTTGAGACGCCTCATCCTCACCCTGAGGCGGTTTCAATTGGAAAAATGGAGTCGTGGCGGCGCTATCCCTATTTATAGTGCCCTTTTCGCTTTCCCTTAGAGAACTTCGTCTTCCGTTTTTGCGATCTTGCTCAGCATCTCTTGCGATTGAAGATATGGTGAGCCCAAGTGACCAGGCTTCGGAGGTGACCTTGGCGGATTTGGAACGGATGCGCCGCTTGTACAAGATCCCCCAGGATGTCGTCTTGTTGCTCCGACGGCTGAGGATAGGGTGACATCCGGATTAGGGGATGGGGCGTTCTGCTATGAGGAAAGTTTGAGGGCAGGTCTCCGGTTCCCTCTTCATCCGTTGGTGCGGGAGGTGATGAAGTTCTACAATATATGCTTCACCATGGTGGCTCCCAACAGTTGGCGCAACCTCATCGGGTTTATCTCGTTGTGCAAACGCCTCGGGGTGACCGCGACCCTTTCGATATTCAGGTGTGTTTCAATCTGGTCTCGGGAGGGCCTCAGAATGGCCTTACATCGGTCCCCGGAGATCCTTCAAGATGATATCGGATAACCCATCGTCGATAAAGGAGTGGAAGTCGCGATTCTTCATAGTCGAGGGGAACATTGGTTTGGATTTCCCTCGGGTATGGGGGCAGTACGTGAAGGATCCAGAAGCGCACCCGGAGTTAACCGAGTCGGAGAAAAGGGATTTGATCGTGCTGCGCGGCAGTCGGGCGCTCCCAGCCAGCGTTCTCCTATCGGAGGATGCTCTCTTTGCGGCCGGATTGAGCCCCGTCGATCCTCGCGGTGAGTATTACCCGTAGTGATAGTTTAGCGTGGCTCCATCTTTGATTTCTGTGCGAACTAACGGGCGAATCATATTGCCCCTACAGCCGAAAGGTCGGCGCTCAGACCAGATGAGGGAGGAGCTGGGAAAGCCGCAGGAGATCTGGCTCCAGCAGCAAGCATCGGTCCGAGAAGAGGTCTCGCCCTTCGGCTCCCGCTCTAGGGGGATCGGGGGAGACGGTGATGATCGGCGCTCCTCGTCGCCGCGGGCCGAAAGTACCGAAGTTCCGGCGGCGCACGATCTT
Source organism: Calamus simplicifolius (assembly GCA_900491605.1). NCBI lineage: Eukaryota > Viridiplantae > Streptophyta > Magnoliopsida > Arecales > Arecaceae > Calamus > Calamus simplicifolius. Next base: position 192,031 of record UESW01001914.1, read on the forward strand.
TCGGCGGAGGAGGGTCTGTCCGGGGCGAAGACCGGGAAGTTGCGGGGGTTTCGGAGGGCTGCTGAGGTTTCCTCCCCCCCGTTGTTGTTTTGTCGACGATGGCGAAGGGAAACGCCGGTTGGCTTGGGGGCCCCCGTGGGCGAGGCGGTTCGGTCTCCCTCATTGGAGGCCAGTGGCTCGGCGAGGTTACAGGAGGAGGTGGGAGCGACCTCCGCTTCCATCGAGGGGGAAGAGGTTGCGGCTGCTGAGGTTCGGCCTGGGTCGCTGGTAGGAGAGCCAGCAGGCGACGAGGAGATGGCCGAACCTGCCGAACCAACGACCGAAATTCGCGGGGGGCTTTCTGGTGAAGGGCCTTCCGCCGAGGCACAGGAGGCTCCGGGGGAGCCGAAGTTCCTGAAGAGTCTGTTGTGGACAGGGGGATTCCTGAGGAGATAGAAGCAGAAGAAGAGGAAGAAGGAGAAGGAGGGGAGCCGGCGAGCGAAGGGGATGCTCCGGGGGGCTCTCCTCGCCGGAGTCGAAACCCGAAGCTTCTCAAGCGAGGGCCCTGGTGGCGGAAGCTGGCCTATCGAGAAGCTCATGGGTCGCGGGTGTCCTGGCTGGCTCCCTGGGCGCAGACTTCCACTCACGCGACCCGGAAGTGAGCGCCAGGTTCTCCGCTCTGATGCGGTCCGCGTTCCAAGGGGAGGAGAGTTCCTCAACAGGAGGGGGTCATTCGGAGGACCTTGTTGAGATAGCCTTCCGCCGCCGGGGTGCCGAATGAGGCTTTTCTTCTTCCCGAGATTGACGATCTTGCTCTCACAAGGATCGCCACAGACTACGCGTCTCGGGTAGGTTGTCGCACCGAAGTTGGGTCTTTAGTCAGTTAGTTCGACTATGTCTTTTATGCGTGTAATCCTTTTTTGCAGAATGCCCTGATTATGAGGGCACTGAAATGGCGCTTGCATCTGGCTGTTGGAGCTTGGGCTCGGGCCCGCTACGAGGCTGATCACTTCAAGGAGAGGGCGGATTCTACTGAAACTCTCTCGAGCCCTGGTGGTCCTCCAGAGGGAGCTCGGGGAGGCTCGCAGGATTCTTGCAGTTGAGAGGGAAAGAGCCCCTCGACTCGCCTACAGGTTGGTGAACTCCAGAGGGAGCTTGGGGAGCTCACAGGATTCTTGCAGTTGAGAGGGAAAGAGCCTCTCAACTCACCATAGATTGGTGAGCTCCAAGGCTTCCGTGAGCAATCCGAGAAGGCTAGTCTGGAGCTTTCTCAGGCCAGGCGGAGCACGAGAGCAAGGTCAAATCCATGCAACTGTTCTTTGATAAGAGGTGGGACCAGCTGAAAGCCAGCCATGCCGAAGATAAAGTCAGCTGGAGCAAAAGGCTCGAGGAGGAAGAGCATAAGTGCCGGCGGCAGCAGGACCACCTCACCCGCCTAAACAAAGAGCTCGCCGATACAAAGGATCGGCTAAAGTGGTCGGATGAACGAGCTGCTCGACTTTCTGACGAGCTCGACTTGCTCATCAAGAGATTGGGACCTCAGTCCCGGGTGGATGAGCTAAAGAGAGCCTTCGCCAAAACCAATCGGCTAAGTCTAGGGCTCTCAATAGGGTCCACGTGCTGGAGGGCGAGCTAGCCCGGCGGGACGAGCAGGTAGGGCGCCATTTGTTTTACCCATCTTGGTCTTTCGGCTTCCGCTTACTTGGCTTTTTGTCTGCAGTTGAACAGGGTGAGCCAGGAGTTTCAGGGCGGTTGGCGGCATTCGGAGAGGAGGCGGCCTCGAGGCACCGAAGGATCTCCGAATTGGAGAAGCAATTAGCCGAGGCAAACGTGCGGGCCTCTTCGGCGGTGGAGGAGTACAAGAAATCCACCGAATTTGCCGACGAACGCAGGGCGGCCTGCCGATGCATTTCAGCTGGCGAAGATGAGGCGCGGGCTAAGGTTGCCCAGGCTTATCCTGACCTGGACCTGTCTTGCCTGGAAGCCGAGCATTATGAAGCGTACACCCCGGGGGTCGAGGAGGACGAGTATGGAGAAATATCTGATGTCGACCTCGAAGCTATTCTGGGAGTCGATGCCTACCGAGGTATCCCGTCGTGACACCTTCGAGAAGGGGGGGCCAAGCGATGCCCCTGCTGATGCTGCCGCAGGAGATGCTGGGTTGACCCCAAGTCCTGACCCTTTGGGGGCTATATGTACTTTTCTTTCTTTTTTTGTAGTTCGACTGGAATCAATAAATGGATCAATTTTTCATTTGTTTGTCTTCCCTGGGTGGTTTTCTGTCTCGAATTTTGGAAGGAACATCCTGGTAGAGGCCAAGGCATAGGGATTGCCCCGACGGAAGGTCGAGCGACAACATAGCCTGGTATAAAAGGAGGTTGAGAGACGATTTAATTCGGCTTAGGCCGAATGACGGTGGTTCGACCAAGTCCGAAGAATGAAGTTCGGCTAGGGCCGAGGGACAAAGTAGCTCGGCTAGGGCCGAGGGACAAAGTAGCTCGGCTAGGGCCGAGGAGTGCCAAACTGAGATTGCAAAGGGGGGACGAACTGGGGGTTTGCTGAATTCGCTGTCATCCCCTTATTCTGGTGGGTTTGGCCTTCGCATCATTTATTACCCCTGTCAGTGTTTTGTCTTTTCCAAGGCGGGTCGATTCTCGTTTCACCGAAGTAGGTGGTACGGCCCTGTGGCCAGCAAAAGGTCGCCTGGCAATTTCCGCGACCTTTATTGTGTCGACCTTTTCCAACTAGGTTGCTTTGGCGTGTTGTTAGTGCTTTTGCCATTGGAGGATGTCATTTTCGCAGGACGATCTCCCGGATCTGCCAGTATCCGCAAGGTCGGCGGACGGTTTTATGCATTTAAAGCTCGTGATCGGGGTCAGAAGTAATCTTTTGGCATGCGTCATGGTTCGGGCGACGCCTGGCGCGCATTGGGGGCATGTTTTCATTTCAGGAGGCCACGTGGTGGCGTAGGCTTGGCGTTTTAATCTCGGGGCTTTCTGATAGCTGTTCCCGGCTCGTCTCTGCCTATAAAAAGGGGAAAGAGGGCTGTGTTGGGCCATCCCCAAATTTTCTTTTTGTGAATCATGATGCCATCTCTCCAAGGTTTAGAGCGGGAGGACCGAGCTTTCCTCCTGCAAGTCGCCGTTGTCCTCCGGACAGCTGGGGTGACGAAGGAGCCGCCGGGGGGTGGCTTGCCCTCAAGAAAGGACTTCGGAGATCGTATGGAGAGCGCACAAGAGGTCCGCAGAGATCGCACGGAGAGCGCACATATACGCTTCCCTGTGTCCTTTGTGGTTCCCCTTGGGGACGTACGGTAGGAAGTGTACGCGGGCTCCCCATGGGTTGCGTGAATTTCTCCTCCTCCCCTGGTTTGGATTCCTGGGCTTGCCCGCCTGGGGAATCTTTGCCACATGGGGAGGGGGTGATGGTGTGTCCGCAGGTACCTTGCCTTTGAGTTTGGGCAAGGTGGAGCGGTACACACCCGATTTGGGGGAGCGCTCTGGTGCCAGGGTCTGCGAGCTTCCTTCCTACTCGTCGGGGGGCCCTCGGTTGGGTGGTTTGGGGTAATATCCCGTCCACCCTTTCGATTTCTCTGATATCTCGGTTGGGATGCCGAGATATCATTATTTACCGAAGCTGGTCGCAACGGTTGGGCCATGTCGTCCGCCCATTATCGGCTCGGGCTGACTGGTTCGTGGTTTGTCTGATTTGTGGACCGGACGCCGGAGCATCACAGTCGCCCGGAGCTGCTTTGGGCAGTTTGCCCGAGTTTTGTACCCGTATTTTAATGCACTTGTAATGCCTCTCAGGCGGTTGTAATCGGTTTCGATGGCAATGAAATAAAGAAAGTTTTGTTCTTTTCTTAATTTCTGTCTCTTTTGCGCCAAGAGTTGTTGTTGTTGGCAATGAAACGAGGCATAAGGATATCTCGTTCGTTCTTGGACGAGGATCCCGCGCTATCCGACCTAGTCGGGGCTCGTAAGCTGCCCGAATTCAGACGGAAATTTGGAGATTGTTCGGCGGTGGAACATATTCCTTAACTTTGGCCGAAGCTCAGAGATTTATTACTCGACCTTGCTGAGGTTCGGAGATTTATGGCTCGGCCCTGCCGAGGTTCGAGATTTATGGCTCGGCCCTGCCGAGGTTCGGAGATTTGAGCTTGGAGAGATGACTTAGTCGCCACCGTGAGTCATGATACCTGGTTCCTGTGAGACTCGGTGAGGAGTGTCAAGGCGGAACGGGCGGCGCATGGGTACGCCCATCATTTATGATTTGGCTACTCCCGAGGGAGTGAATTATCGTCAGGTGCCGGCGCTCTTTCTTTTTCGCATTTTCCAAAGGGCGGCCGATTTAAGGCAGCTTGGAGGAGTATCGAGGGCATTTACTGCGAGGGCCCGGCAGATCGGGAGGAACCCTTTCTAGAGAAGGAGGGGAGTTCCCGACAGTTCGTCGACGTTTACCGATCTTCCTCGGGAAGGGGCACGCCCTTCGGGTCCTGTGGTCGCCAGTTAAAGCGGCGACACGTGGCGAATTCCCATGGGTCGGTATTTATGACCCGACTGATCGAGATACTCGCCTGAGGAGTATAAATACGGGTGAGAGGGGTGCAGCATTCACCATCCTTTTGGTTAGCCTCTCAACAGCTCTCGACATGGCTTCTCAAGGTGGAGAGCAATCATCCAATGGATTAGGCGTAGCGATCAACGGTCATGGGGGCTCCGAGGGGAGTCGCCCCACCGTCATGGTTGACGGCCTGGCCTTGGCGTCAGCCTTCGCAAGCCACGAGCGGCTTGAGAAGGCAGTCGAGGAGTACCTCGGTTTCCGAGGGAGGCCGAGGCCCTTCGCCGGGTCGTTCGGCAGGAGGAGGAGATAGCATCCCTCCCACGAGTCGCCGAGCTGTCCCGGCGTTTGGAAGACCCGGCAGCACCTGGGGGAGACGTTAGGCCCCTGCGAGGGCCACTTTCTTTCTTCTTTTTTTTCTCCTTCTTTTTGTATTTACTTTTCCAATCAATGAAAAAGGCCTTTTTTGACAACCTCTTGTTCTCCGAGATCGTCGTTTAGCTCATAAAGAAGAAAAACCATTGTTTCTGTTTGAATGTCGGGGGCCTGGGTGGCCCCATTGGTTTACGCGCTGAGTCATGATCTCGTCCGTGGGGCGAGACAGGCGTTTGGTTGGTAAGATTCCGGGGATTTAGCAGCAGGGGGAATTCCCTTTTGTCTGGGGCGCGGGCGACCGTGTAGGGCCTGCCAAGGCCTAAAGGCGCATACTTTGTGTCTGTCAGTGGTTTTGCACAGTGTGCATTTTTTCAAACCGGCCGAAGTTCTAGGGACTATTCGGAAGTCCTTCGGCTTTAATCGGGGTTTGCGTGTTTGGCTTTATTTTTGGAACTAGGTCTTTCACTCCTTTTCTTTCATTAGAGGTTCTTGCTCGGCCCAGCCGAGGTTCAAGGTTACCGAGGTTCAGAGGTTCTTGCTCGGCCCAGCCGAGGTTCGGAGAATTATTGCTCGGCCCAGCCGAGGTTCGGAGGTTGCTCGGCCCAGCCGAGGTTCGGAGTTGCTCGGCCCAGCCGAGGTTCGGAGGTTGCTTTGTTGCTCGGCCCAGCCGAGGTTCGGAGGTTGCTCGGCCCAGCCGAGGTTCAGCCGAGGTTCGCTTTGTTGCTCGGCCCAGCCGAGGTTCGGAGGTTGCTCGGCCCAGCCGAGGTTCTGCTCGGCCCAGCCGAGGTTCCTTTCTGCTCGGCCCAGCCGAGGTTCGGAGAAGCCGAGGTTCTTTCCTGCTTGAACAGGTAACTCGGTCGTGCCGAGGATTAGTAAGCAGCATCTGTTTCTTTTCACAATTTTTGGTGATATAATTGTGGTGATTTATGTCATAAATTATGAAACAAGTGCCGACAAAAATTTAAGGAGGCGAGCCTGTAGAGGGCGTACCCTACTGATAATACTTGCGGAGATTGTCCGAATTCCATGTCCGAGGGATGGATCTTCCGCTTAGATCTTGCAGCTTGTAGGTCCCGGTCCGACGATCTCCGCTACTTGGTAAGGGCCTTCCCAGTTTGGTGCCAGCTTTCCTTGCTCCAGCGGTTTGGAGACAGATGCTTTCCGGAGAACAAGGTCGCCAGGCAAGAAAGCTTTCCCTTTGACTCTGGAGGCGTGGTAGCGGGCCACCCTTGCTGATAGGCAGCCACTCTGATCCGAGCTTTCTCTCTAATCTCCTCTATCAGGTCGAGGTTGGTGCGGAGCTGCTCATCGCTGGCTTCCTCCGAGTAGCTTTCCACCCGCAGAGAAGGGAGCCCTATCTCCACGGGGATAACGGCCTCTGTGCCGAAGGCCATCCGGAATGGGGTTTCGCCTGTGGGTACTCTCGGGGTGGTGCGGTAGGCCCACAGGACATGGTGCAACTCGTCTGCCCACCTGCCTCGGGCCCTGGAGAGCCGAGCTTTGATCCCTTGAAGCAAGTCCGGTTGGTTACTTCGGCTGCTCCGTTGGCCTTGCGGATGCCCGACCGAGGTAAGGTGGTGACGGATCCCGTGCTCCTCGCAGAACTGGCGAAACTTCGGATTGTCGAATTGCCTGCCGTTGTCAGTGATTATAGTGTGCGGGAGGCCGAAGCGGCAGATGATGGACCTCCATACGAAATCCTTGGCCCGTGCTTCGGTTATTTGTGCAACTGCCTCCGCCTCGACCCATTTAGTGAAATAATCGATGGCGACGAATAGAAATTTCCGCTGCCCCGTGGCGAGCGGAAACGGGCCGAGGATGTCCATCCCCCACTTGGCAAAGGGCCAAGCGGAGGAATGGGGACCAGGCTGGCGGAGGGGAGCCTCTGAATACTTGAGTGCCTTTGGCATGGGTCGCAAGCTCGGACAAGGTCGTCTGCATCCTTCTGCATGGTCGGCCAATAGTAGCCTTGACGCAGCACCTTGTGACATAGGGACCGGCTTCCCAGATGGTTGCCGCAAATCCCCTCATGCACTTCGCGGAGGGCATAATCTGCTTCAGACGGGCGAAGACATCTGAGCAATGGCATGTAGAGCTGATCGTCGATCAACACATAATGGGTGGCCTGCAGCTTTAGCCTTCTGGCTCTTCTCGGTCGGGGAGTGACCCTTCTTTGAGGTACCTCAGGATGGGGTCGAACCATGATGGTTCGGCCTCAACTTGCATTACTCGGTCGGCTTCCGCGATACTGGGTCTCTCCAAGGTCTCCAGGTGGAATTTTTGTTCGGCGTCCATTGACTCCGGTTGCCACCGAGACAGCAGGTCGGCACGGGCATTTTCAGATCTAGGAATCTGAATAATCTCAAATTCGGGAAAATGGGAGAGTAGGCTCCGAACCTCTTGGAGATATCGGATCATGTTCGGTTCCCGAGCCTCAAACTCCCCTCGTACGTGACCTGCCACTAGCTGGGAGTCGGTGAAGGCATTCAGTTTCTCCACCTTAAGGCTGCGGGCGATCCGGAGACCGGCCAGCAGGGCTTCATACTCAGCTTCGTTGTTGGAGGCTGGGAAGGAGAAGCGGACCATATTCAAAAGTTGCCCCCTCCGGCTGGTGAGACCAAGCCCGCACCGGAGCGATGAGCGTTGGATGACCCGTCGACATGGAGGAGCCACCGGGCGCCAGATTTTGGTTTCTCGGGGGAGTCGGGGGTGGAGCCATCCTCTGGGATGGTACACTCGAGGAGGAAATCGGCTAGCACCTGAGCTTTGATGGCCGGGCGAGGCTGAAAATGGATGTCATGCTCGCTCAGCTCGATGGCCCACTTAGTCATTCTCCCTGATGTCTCCGGGCGGTGGACCACCGCCTTGATGGGTTGGTCAGTCAGGACTGTCACAGAATGCGCCTGGAAGTATGGCCGCAACTTCCGAACTGAGGTGATCAAGGCCAACACCATCTTCTCAATCCGGCTATACCTTGTCTCCGCGTCACGGAGTAGCTGCTGACATAATAAATTGGCTTCTGGACCTTGTTTTCTTCTCTGACCAGCACCGAGCAAACGCACCTTCCGAAACAGCCAGATACAGGAATAGTGTCTCGCCAGGATTTGGACTGCTGAGGAGTGGGGAGAGCCGAGGTACTTCTTGAGATCTTGGAATGATTTTTGACACTCGGGGGTCCACTGGAAGTTCTTAGCCGACCGGAGAGTTTTGAAGAAGGGGAGGCATCTTTCGGCTGAGCGCGCCACGAAGCGGTTGAGAGCCGCTATCCTCCCGGTTAGGCGCTGGACTTCTTTAATAGATGCCGGGGGCGCCATCTGTTGAAGAGCTTGGATCTTCTGGGGGTTAGCTTCGATACCCCGCTGGGAGACCATGAAGCCGAGGAACTTCCCGGAGTTAACGCCGAAGGCGCACTTAGTCGGATTGAGCTTCATCTGATACTTGCGGAGTGTTGCAAAGCTCTCCGAGAGGTCCTCGACGTGCTGTGATGCTTCTTTGCTTTTGACCAGCATGTCGTCGACGTATACCTCCATGTTCCGGCCGATTTGTTCCTTGAATACTTTGTTGACCAGCCTTTGGTAGGTGGCTCCTGCATTTTTAAGACCGAAAGGCATAACACGGTAACAGTAAGTACCTCGGTCGGTTATGAAGGCGGTCTTTTCTTCATCTTCGGGGGCCATCCGAATCTGGTTGTAGCCGGAGTATGCGTCCATGAACGTCAGCATTTGATGACCCGAGGTGGCATCCACAAGTTGATCAATCCGGGGAGAGGGAAGCTGTCCTTCGGGCATGCTTTGTTGAGGTCGGTGAAGTCGATGCAGATCCGCCACTTGCCGTTCGACTTCTTCACCATGACGACATTTGACAGCCAGTTGGGTAATTTACCTCCCGACGAAGTTTGCCTTGATGAGTTTATCAACCTCCTCTTCAATAGCCCTCTGCCGCTCTGGGGCAAAGCTCCTCTTCTTTTGCTTGACGGGCCGGTACATCTCGTCCACGTTAAGGCGGTGGACGAGAACTTCAGGACTGATTCCCTGGCATGTCGGAGGCGGACCAGGCGAAACATCGGCGTTGCTTCGGAGGAATTCGATCAGCTCCTGCCGAGGTTCGCCTTTCAGCAGCGACCCAATCTTTATGGTTCGGTCGGGACGAGCCTCGTCCAGCGGCACTTCCTCCAGTTCCTCGGCTGGTTCTCCCCGTTGCTCGGCGAAGTCCTCCCGAGCGTCCAGCCCGTCAACTTCGGCATTCTAGACTGAAGGCTGGTGAGCACTGTCGAGCCATGGTTTGGCTTCCTGGACAACTCCAACTCCCCGCCTGGTGGAAAATTTCATAGATAGGTGGGATCCGGGTCTCCCAAATATGTTGTAGGGCGACCTGAGTTTAGTTACTAGGAAGTCCGTGTGAACAGTGGCCACAAGGGGCCAGGTTCCTGCCCGAACCGTTAAGGTTACGACCCCTTCCGGGACGATGACGTCGCCTGTGAACCCCATTAGGGTGGAGTCCACGGCTCGAGGTTTTCCATGAGCAATCTCATCTTGGCAAACACATCAAGGTACAAAACATTCACGGAACTTCCACTATCAACAAGGATCCGGCTTACATCATAGTTATTTAAATTGAGGGATACAACCAGTGCATCGTCATGGGGAAGATCATCGTCGGAGAAGGAGCTCGCCCGTTCGTGCTTTCTTTGGCGCCGAGCCTTCATCATCATTTCTGGAGCTCGAGCCGCCGGCCTCTTCAATCATGTTAATGTGGCCGATCAGGCGGATTGGAGGAGGAGGAGGCTGCTGAGGCTCGGGCTGGCGATCACCTCCTTGCTCCTGGCTCAGGCGCCCTCCGGGTTGGGTTCCCTCGAGAGGAGCTGGCCGGGGGAGCTGGCGCTCTATCTCCATGAGAATTTGCGCCCTGGGTACAGTGAGCGGAGTGTACCGGTCGAATCGCCTGGGCGGGCTCCGGGAGCGATTTCTCGGCGGCGGTGGGGGAGCTCTTTGGCGACGAGGTGGACTTGGCCGACGGACGGGTCGGTGCCTGTCGGACCTTTAGGTTCTTTCTTCTTTGCCAGCTCGGCGCGGGCAACTCTCCGCGATTCTTCGACCCTGGCGTATTTGTCTGCCAGGGCCATCATATCGGAGAGGTTGGGGGGTAGCTGACTTCCATCGCCAGGTAGAAGTCGCTCTCCTTCGAAACTCCCCCGCTAAGGCGGACATAGCCACCTCATGATTAAGGTGGTCCACCTCCAGCATGGCCTTGTTGAAACGGCCAAGGTAATTTCTCAAGGACTCCCCCTCTCTCTGCTTAACTTCAGAGAGGGAGTCGGACCTTCGGTGACGGCGGCTACTGACGAACTGGCCAATAAAAAGATGGCTCAGCTCGTCGAATGAATCAACGGAACCTGGTTTCAAGGCGTTGAACCAGGTTCGGGCAGATCCTCTGAGGGTGGAAGGGAAGGCGGCAGAGGATCGCGTCGGATGCTCCGTGGAACATCATTATTGACCGGAAGCTGCTGAGATGATCATCCGGGTCAGAAGAGCCGTGGTAGGGCTCGATGGCGGGTAGCTTGACATGGGAGGGAATCACTTCCTCCATGATCCCTTTGGAGAAAGGGATGCCCTGCTCCGCCTTGGGCTGAGGCGGATGGGCCTGCTTGGCGGCGTCCAGCTCCTGACGCATCTCCCAGATTTGTCGACGGATCTCCTCTTCAGATGTAAGAGGAGGAGCTGGGCGAGGAGAGCGCAGGGACGGCATCGAATCATGGCGGGAGGACACCGGGGAGAGGGTCCGGGCCCGTCGAGATCTGGGAGGATCCCTGTTGTAGCCACCTCGTGGGACTGGTTTGTCCCCTTTGGGTCGTGTGGGGGGTCCGTGGCTTCATGCGGACCAGAGGAGGAGGTGGCCGAGAGAAAGGAGCTGCGGCCTCCTCATGAAGGCGTGGAGCAGGGGCAGTTGCGAACGCTCCTGAACCAGATGGGTCAGGGCTTGGACCTGCTGGACCAGCGTGGCGAACTGGTCCTGGGTCACCGGGATGGCTGGCGGTGATGGGGTCTCAACTGGCGGTGGCTGCGGCGCCGCGTTGCTTGTCGGATCAGGTCTTTGAGTGACGACCTGGTCCTGGGCTTCAGAGGTTGCTCTTCTCCGATTAGCCATTGGAGAGGTTCTACTCCAGATCGAGATCCTTGTCTCCTTTCTTCAAGTTTTAATGGGACTTGAGGCCCTTCCTCTAGCGCCAATCTGTTGCCGCCGGGATCTGTCCTCCGACTCGGGCGCGGTCGGTCTCCTGATCTGGGCTTCCTCCTGGGCGGACCTGCACAGAAGTCCTCACGCGAGAGGCGTTGGGGGTGGCCCTCCGCGGAAGACCCTCCGACGCTCAAGTCAGTGGGGATCGTGATCAACAGAAATGGGAGAAGGATCTCTCTGGGAGTCCCTCCAGGGGTGGCCANTATCTCTCTAGGGAGTCCCTCCAGGAGTAGCTGATCGGGAGCTCCAGGAGAGCACCAACGAGTAGTGGGAGAGAGAGAGAGTGAGCGAGAGTGAGAGTGAGCCGGGGGCTGTCCGCACATACCTGAGAGAATTTGGGAATGTCGCATTTATAGGCAATCACCTGGATCTTGAGCGCCTTCTGGAAGGTTCGAAAGTTGTTGGGATTCGAATCAAGCTGTTATGAAGCCGGTGGGATCCGTATCTTGTTTGTTAAAGGATCGATGGCTGGGAGGGCCCCTTGATGGCCTGAGATATGATGAGTGCGTAGGTCCTAGGCCGTTATTCTAGATCCTAGACCACTCCTCAATATGATCCTTTGTTTGGGATTCTATTACGATAGGCCTAGGCTCTCCCGTGTCGGGTTCCGCGGAGATGAGTATCGAGTCATGGATTGCTCGGGGAGGCCGAGCTATGGAAGCTCGGGGAGGCCGAGCTACAGGAAGCTCGGGGAGGACGAGATATGGGAAGCTCGGGGAGGTCGAGCTATGGGAAGCTCGGGGGAGGCCGAGCTACAGGAAGCTCGAGGAGGGCCGAGCTATGGGAAGCTCGGGGAGGGCGATCTATGGGAAGCTCGGGGGAGGTCGAACCATGGAAGCTCGGGGGAGGCCGAGTTATGGAAGCTCGGGGGAGACCGAGCTACAGGAAGCTCGAGGAGGGCCGAGCTATGGGAAGCTCGGGGGAGACCGAGCTACAGGAAGCTCGGGGGAGGACGAGCTACGGAAGCCCGGGGAGGTCGAGCTACAGGAAGCTCGAGGAGGGCTGAGCTATGGGAAGCTCGGGGGAGACAAGCTATAGGAAGCTCGGGGGAGGACGAGCTACAGGAAGCTCGAGGAAGGACGAGCTACAGGAAGCTCGAGGAGGGCCGAGCTATGGGAAGCTCGGTGGAGACCGAGCTACAGGAAGCTTGGGGAGGATGAGCTACAGGAAGCTCGGGGGAAGCCGAGCTATGGGTGGCTCGGTAAAACCGAGCCATAAGTTGCTCGGCCCGCCGGACCACATTAGTTGGTTCGTTCTCTACAGACGTAAAGTAGCGGGCGGGGGAATGGAGCTAATCTTAGCCCCTTCGCACGATTATCAATGCAATGGTGATTCTACCCTCAACACATGCCCCCCACTCCCTAGTTCGAAGCGTAGGTTCGGGCATAGGGAGTATAGACCTAGGTGGCACGATCCGAACGGGGGGTGCGTATGTGACAGCCTGCGCAATGATGCCCTAATTAATGCCGTGGGGCGTCTTGCCTTTTCGAGGTGGATCCGTCATTCTTTAGGGGCGAAGGTAATGGCTGGGGAAGCACCGCGTGGGAAATCTCGATTTTCACGGTGCCCATGGTGGCAGTTCCGGACGCCTAGGTTGAGACGCCTCATCCTTACCCTGAGGCGGTTTCAATTGGACAAATGGGGTCGTGGCGGCGCTATCCCTATTTATAGTGCCCTTTTTGCCTTCCCTTAGAGAACTTCGTCTTCCGCTTTTACTGCGATCTTGCTCAGCATCTCTTGCGATTGAGGATATGGTGAGCCCAAGTGACCAGGCTTCGGAGGTGATCTTGGCGGATTTGGAACGGATGCGCCGCTCGTACAAGATCCCCCAGGATGTCGTCTTGTTGCTCCCGACGGCTGAGGATAGGGTGACATCCGGATTAGGGGATGAGGCGTTCTGCTATGAAGAAAGTTTGAGGGCATGTCTCCGGTTTCCTCTTTATCCGTTGGTGCGGGAGGTGATGAAGTTCACAATATATGCTTCACCATGGTGGCTCCCAATAGTTGGCGCAACCTCATCGGGTTTATCTCATTGTGCAAACGCCTTGGAGTGACCGCGACGCTTTCAATATTCAGGGTGTGTTTCAATCTGGTTTTCGGGAGGGCCTCAGAGTGGCCTTACATCGGCCCCCGGAGATCCTTTAAGATGATATCGGATAACCCATCGTCGATAAAGGAGTGGAAGTCGCGATTCTTCATAGTCGAGGGGAACATTGGTTCGGGTTTCCCTCGGGTGTGGGGGCAGTACGTGAAGGATCCAGAAGCGCACCCGGAGTTAACCGAGTCGGAGAAAAGGGATCTGATCGTGCTGCGCGGCAGTCGGGCGCTCCCAGCCAGCGTTCTCCTATCGGAGGATGCTCTCTTCGCGGCCGGATTGAGCCCCATCGATCCTCGTGGTGAGTATCACTCCGTGGTCAATAGTTTAGCGTGGCTCCGTCTTTGATTTCTGTGTGAACTAATAGGCGAATCATGTTCCCCTACAACTGAAAGGTCGGCGCTCGTAGATCAGATGAAGGAGGAGCTAGGAAAGCGCCGCAGGAGATCTGGCTCCAGTAGCAAGCATCGGCCCGAGAAGAGGTCTCGCCCTTCTGGCTCCTGCTCTAGGGGGATCGGGGGAGACGGTGATGACTGGCGCTCCTCGTCGCCGCGGGCCAAAAGTATAAAGTTCCGGCAGCGCACATCTTTCGGCGCGGAGGAGGGTCTGTCCGGGGGCGAAGACCGGGAAGCTGCGGGGGTTTCGAGGAGGCTGCTGAGATTTCCTCCCCTCCCGTTGTTGTTTTGTCTGACAATGGCGAAGGAGAAACGCCGGTTGGCTTGGGGGCCCCCGTGGGCGAGGCGGTTCAGCCTCCCTCATTGGAGGCCAGTGGCTCGGCGAGGTTACAGGCGGAGGTGGGAGCGACCTCCGCTTCCATCGAGGCAGAGGAAGAGGTTGCGGCTGCTGAGGTTCGGCCTGGGTCACTGGTAGGAGAGCTAGTAGACGACGAGGAGATGGCCGAACCTGCCGAACCAACGACCAAAATTTGCGGGGGACTTTCTGGTGAAGGGCCTTCCGCCGAGGCACAGGAGGCTCCGGGGGGAGCCGAAGTTCCTGAAGAGCCTGCTGTGGGCAGGGGATTTCTGAGGAGATAGAAGCAGAAGAAGAGGAAGAAGGAGAAGAAGGGGAGCCGGCGAGCGAAGGGGATGCTCCGGTTGGGGCTCTCCTCGCCGGAGTCAAAATGCCCGAAGCTTCTCAAGCGAGGGCCTAGTGGCGGAAGCTGGCCTATCGAGGAGCTCATGGGTCGCGGGTGTCCAGGCTGGCTCCCTGGGCAGACTTCCACTCATGTGACCCGAAGTGAGCGCCAGGTTCTCCGCTCTGATGCGGTCCGCGTTCCAAGGGGAGGAGAGTTCCTCAACAGGAGGGGGTCATTCGGAGGACCTTGTTGAGATAGGCTTCCGCCGCACCGGGGTGCCGAATGAGGCTTTTCTTCTCCCCGAGATTGACGATCTTGCTCTCACAAGGATTGCCATAGACTACGCATCTCGGGTAGGTTGTCGCACCGAAGTTGGGTCTTTAGTCAGTTAGTTCGACTATGTCTTTTATGCGTGTAATCCTTTTTTGCAGAATGCCCTGATTATGAGGGCACTGAAATGGCGCTTGCATCTGGCTGTTGGAGCTTGGGCTGAGCCCGCTACGAGGCCGATCACTTCAAGGAGAGGGCGGGTTCTACTGATAAACTCTCTCGAGCCCTGGTGGTCCTCCAGAGGGAGCTCGGGGAGGCTCGCAGGATTCTTGCAGTTGAGAGGGAAAGAGCCCCTCAACTTGCTGCACAGGTTGGTGAACTCCAGAGGGAGCTCGAGGAGGCTCACAGGATTCTTTCAGTTGAGAGGGAAAGAGCCTCTCAACTCGCCATACAGATTGGCGAGCTCTAAAGCTTCCGTGAGCAATCCGAGAAGGCTAGTCTGGAGCTTGCTCAGGCCAGGGTGGAGCACGAGAGCAGGGTCAAATCCATGCAACTGTTCTTTGATAAGAGGTGGGATCAGCTGAAAGCCAGCCATGCCGAAGATAGGGTCAGCTGGAGCAAAAGGTCGAGGAGGAAGAGCATAAGTGCCGGCGGCAGCAGGACCACCTCACCCGCCTAAACAAAGAGCTCGCCGATACAAAGGATCGGCTAAAGTGGTCAGATGAGCGAGCTGCTCGACTTTCTGACGAGCTCGACTACGCTCATCAAGAGACTGGGGACGCTCAGTCCCGGGTGGATGAGCTAGAAGAGAGCCTTCGTCAAACCCAATCGGCCAAGTCTAGGGCTCTCAATAGGGTCCACGCGCTGGAGGGCGAGCTAGCCCGGCGGGACGAGCAGGTAGGGCACCATTTGTTTTACCCATCTTGGTCTTCCGGCTTCGCTTTACTTGGCTTTTCGTCTGCAGTTGAACAGGGCGAGCCAGGAGTTTCAGGGGCGGTTGGTGGCATTCGGAGAGGATGCGGCCTCGAGGCACCGAAGGATCTCCAAATTGGAGAAGCAATTAACCGAGGCCAACGTGCGGGCCTCTTCGGCGGTGGAGGAGTACAAGAAATCCACCGAATTTGCCGACGAACGCAGGGTGGCCTGCGCCGATGCATTTCAGCTGGGCGAAGATGAGGCGTGGGCTAAGGTTGCCCAGGCTTATCCTGACCTGGACCTGTCTTGCCTGGAAGCCGAGCATTATAAAGCGTACACCCCGGGGGTCAAGGAGGACGAGTATGGAGAAATATATGATGTCGACCTCAAAGCTATTCTGGGAGTCGATGCGGCTACCGAGGTATCCCATCGTGACACCTTCGAGAAGGGGGGCCAAGCGATGCCCCTGCTGATGCTGTCGCAGGAGATGTTGGGATTGACCCCAAGTCCTGACCCTTTGGGGGGCTATATGTACTTTTTCTTTCTTTTTTTTGTAGTTCGACTGGAAATCAATAAATGGATCAACCGTTTTTCATTTGCTTGTCTTCCCTGGGTGGTTTTCTGTCTCGAATTTTGAAGGAACATTCTAGTAGAGGCCAAGGCATAGGGATTACCCCGACAGGAGGGTTGAGCGGCAACATAGCCCGGCATAAAAGGAGGTTGAGAGACAATTTAATTCGGCTTAGGCCGAATGACACGGTGGTTCAACCAAGTCCAAAGAATGAGATAGTTCAGCTGGGGCCGAGGGACGGAGTAACTCGGCTAGGGCCGAGGGACAAAGTAGCTCGGCTAGGTCCGAGGGACAAAGTAGCTCGGCTAGGTCCGAGGGATGATATAGCTCTGCTAGGGCCGAGGGACGAAATGGCTCGGCTAGGGCCAAGGTAGTCTGTCTTATCAGTGACCAAACCGAGATTTCGCCCTCAATGAAAAGGGGGGATTCGCCCCTGAACTGGGGGTTTGCTGAATCGTCGCCGTCATCCCCTTATTCTTTTTTGGTGAAAAGAGGGTTTCGCCTTCACATCTATTTATTACCCCTACCAGTGCTTTGTCTTTTCCAAGGCGGGTCGATTCTCGTTTCATCGAAGTAGGTGGTACGGCCCTGTGGCCAGCAAAAGGTCGCCTGGCAATTTCCGAGCCTTTATTGTGTCGACCTTTTCCAACATAGGTTGCTTTGATGTGCGGTGTTAGTGCTCATTTGCTATTGGAGGATGTCATTTTCGCAGGACGATCTTTCGGATCTGCCAGTATCCGCAAGGTCGGCGAACGGTTTTATGTATTTAAGGCTCGTGATCCGGGGTCAGAAGTAATCTTTTGGCATGCGTCATGGTTTGGACGACGTGCCTGGTGCATTGGGGGGCGCTGTTTTCATTTCGGAGGCCACGTGGTGGCGTAGACTTGGCGTTTTAAGTCTCGGGGCTTTCTGATAGCTATTCCAGGCTTGTCTTAGCCTATAAAAAGGGGAAAGGATGGCCGTGTTGGGCCATCCCAAAATTTTCTCTTCTATGAATCACGATGCATGTCTCTCCGAGGTTTAGGGCGAGAGAACCGAGCTTGTCTCCTGGAAGTCGCCGCTATCCTCCGGATAGCTGGGGTGACAAAGGAGCTGCTGGGGGGTGGCTTGCCCTCAAGAATGGAGCTTCGGAGATCGTATGGAGAGCGCACAAGAGGTCCGCAGATCGCATGGAGAGCGCACATATATGCTTCCCGTGTGACCTTTGTGGTTCCCCCTTGGGGACGTACGGAAGGAAGTGTACACGGGCTCCCCATGGCTTACGTGAATTTCTTCTCCTCCCCTGGTTTGGATTCCTGGGCTTGCCCGCCTGGGGAATCTTTCGCCACGTGGGGAGGGGGTGATGGTGTGTCGCCCGCAGGTACCTTGCCTTTGGGCAAGGTGGAGCGGTATACACCCGATTTGGGGGAGCGCTCTGGTGCCAGGGTCTGCGAGCTTCCTTCCTACTCATCGGAGGGCCCCTCGGTTGGGTGGTTTGGGGTAATATCCCATCCACCCTTTCCGATTTCTCTGATATCTCGGTCGGGATGCCGAGATATCATTATTTACCGAAGCCGGTCGCAACGGTTGGGCCATGTCGTCCATCCATTATCAGCTCGGGCTGACTGGTTCGTAGTTTGTCTGATTTGTCGGACCGGACGTCGGAGTATCATAGTCGCCGGAGCTGCTTTGGGGTAGTTTGCACGAGTTTTGTACCCGTTTTTATTTCATGCATTTCAATGCACTTGTAATGCCTCTCAGGCAGTTGTAATCGGTTTCGATGGCAATGAAATAAAGAAAGTTTTGTTCTTTCTCTTGATTTCTGTCTCTTTTGCATCAAGAGTTGTTGTTGTTGGTAATGAAATGAGGCGTAAGGATATCTCGTTCGTTCTTGGACAGGATCCCGCGCTGTCCGACCTAGTCGGGGCTCGTAAGCTGCACGAATTCAGACGGAAATTTGGAGATTGTCCGACGGTGGAACATATTCCTTAACTTTGGCTGAAGCTCAGAGATTTATTACTCGACCTTGCTGAGGTTCGAAGATTTATGGCTTGGCCCTGCCGAGGTTCGGAGATTTATGGCTCAGCCCTACCGAGGTTTGGAGATTTGGGGCTTGGAGAGATGACTTAGTCGCCACCGCGAGTCACGATACCCGGTTCCTGTGAGACTCGGTGAGGAGTGTCAAGGCAGAACGGGCGGCGCAAGGGTACGCCCATCATTTATGATTTGGCTACTCCCGAGGGGAGTGAATCATCGTCAGGCGCCGGCGCTCTTTCTTTTTTGCATTTTCCAAGGGGCGGCCGATTTAAGGCAACTTGGAGGAGTATCGAGGGCATTTACTGTGCGAGGGCCCAGCAGATCGGGAGGAACCCTGTCTCTAGAGAAGGAGGGGAGTTCCCGAGCAATTCGTCGACATTTACCGATCTTCCTCGGGAGGGCGGCCCCTCGGGTCCTGCTGTCGCCAGCTAAAGCGGCGACACGTGGCGAATTCCCATGGGTCGATATTTATGACCGACTGATCGAGGTACTCGCCTGAGGAGTATAAATACGGGTGAGAGGGGTGCCAGCATTCACCGTCCCTTTGGTTAGCCTCTCAACAGCTCTCGACATGGCTTTTCAAGGTAGAGAGCAATCATCCAATGGATCAGGCGTAGCGATCAATGGTCATGGGGGCTCCGAGGGAGTCGCCCCACCGTCATGGTTGATGGCCTGGCCATGGCATCAGCCTTCGCAAGCCACAAGCACTTGAGAAGGCAGTCGAGGAGTACCTCGTCGTTTCCACGAGGGAGACCGAGGCCCTTCGCCGGGTTATTCGTCGGCAAGAGGAGGAGATTGCATCCCTCCGTCAGCAAGTTGCCGGGATGTTCCGCTGTGTGGAAGACCCGACAGTTCTCGGGGGGAGATGCTAGGCCTCTGCGAAGGCCATATTCTTTTTTGCACTTTTCTCTTTCTGTCTGTACCTTCTTCTCATAATGAAGAAAAAGGACTTTTTTGGTAATTTATTGTTCTTCTGATGATATTGTCGTTCAATCCATAAAAAAGCGCCCGTTGCTATTTGAACCGATAGGTGATTTGGGTGGTCTCGCGGGTTTATGCGCTAAGCCATGGCCTCGTTTGGGACAGGCATTTTGGGCAGTAGGATACAGGGTATCGCCCGGGGGATTTTGCAGCAGGGGGAATTCCCCGACTTTGCTTGGGGTTCGTGGGCGGCCGTGTAGGTCCTGAACCTTTTAGGGGTTTACTAAAGGTGCATGCTTTGTGTCTGTTGGCAGTTTTGCACAGTGTGCGTTCTTCAAACTGGCCAAAGTTCTGGGGACTGTTTGGAAGTCCTTTGGCTTTAATCGAGGTTTGCGTGCTTCGGTTTTTTGCCGGGACTTTAGGATTCATCACTAGGCCCAACTGAGTTTCGGAGAATTGTTGCTCGTCTAGCCAGGGTTCGGAGAATTATTGCTCGGCCCTGCCGAGGTTCGGAGAATTGTTGCTCGGCCCTGTCGAGGTTCGGAGAATTATTGCTCGGCCCAGCCGAGGTTCAGAGAATAGTTGCTCGGCCTAGCCGAGGTTCGGAGAATTATTGCTCGGCCTAGCCGAGGTTCGAAGAATAGTTGCTCGGCCCAGCCGAGGTTCGGAGAATTGTGCTCGGCCCTGTCGAGGTTCAGAGAATAATTGCTCGGCCCAGCCAAGGTTCGGAAATTATTGCTCGGCCCAGCCGAGGTTCGGAGAATTGTTGCTCGGCCCAGCCGAGGTTCGGAGATTTTCCTGCTTGAACAGGTAACTCAGTCGTGCCGAGGATTAGTAAGCAGCATATGTTTCTTTTCACGATTTTTGGTGATATAACTTGTGGTGATTTATGTCATAAATTATAAAACATTGTGTCGACAAAAATTTATGGGAGCGAGCCTGTAGAGGGCGTACCCTACTGGTAGTACTTGCGGAGATTGTCCAAATTCCACATTCGAGGGATGAATCTTTCGCTTAGATCTTGCAGCTTGTAGGTCCCCGGTCCGACGATCTCTGCTACTTGGTAGGGGCCTTCCCAGTTTGGCGCCAGCTTTCCTTGCTCCAGCGGTTTGGAGACAGATGCTTTCTGGAGAATGAGGTCGCCAGGCAAGAAAGCTTTCCCTTTGACTCTGGAGGCATGGTAGTGGGCCACCCTTTGCTGATAGGCAACCACTCTGATCCGAGCTTTCTCTCTAATCTCCTCTATCAGGTCGAGGTTGGTACGGAGCTGTTCATCGCTGGCTTCCTCCGAGTAGCTTTCCACTAGCAGAGAAGGGAGCCCTATCTCCACAGGGATAACGGCCTCTGTGCCGAAGGCCATCCGGAATGGGGTTTCACCTGTGGGTACTCTCGGGGTGGTGCGGTAGGCCCACAGGACATGGTGCAACTCGTCTGCCCACTTGCCTCGGGCCCTGAGAGCCGAGCTTTGATCCCTTGAAGCAAGGTCCTTGGTTACTTCGGCTGCTCCGTTGGCTTGCGGATGCCCGACCGAGGTAAGGAGGTGATGGATCCCGTGCTCTTCGCAGAACTGGCAGAACTTCGGATTGTCGAATTGCCTGCCATTGTCGGTAATGATAGTGTGTGGGAGGCCGAAACAATAGATGATAGACTTCCACACAAAGTCTTTGGCTCGAGCCTCGGTTATTTGCGCGACTGCCTCCGCCTCGACCCATTTAGTGAAGTAGTCGATGGCGATGAATAGAAATTTCTGCTGCCCCATGGTGAGCGGAAACGGGCCGAGGATGTCCATCCCCCACTTGGCAAAGGGCCAGGCGGAGGAAATATGGACCAAGCTGGAGGAGGGAAGCCTCTGAATACTAAAATGTCTTTGGCAGGGGTCGCAAGCTCGGACAAGGTCATCTACATCCTTCTACATGGTTGCCAATAGTAACCTTGACGCAGCACCTTGTGGCACAGGGACCGGCTCCCTAGGTGGTTGCCACAGATCCCCTCGTGCACCTTCCGAAGGGCATAATCAGCTTCAGATGGGCGGAGGCATCTGAGCAACGTCATGGAGAAAGACCGCTTGTAGAGCTGGTCATCAATTAGCACATAATGGGTAGCCTGCAGTTTTAACCTTCTTGCTTCCCTTCGAATCGGCCGGGAGCGACCTTCCCTGAGGTACTTCAGGATGGGATCGAACCATAATGGTTTGGCCTCAACTTGCATCACTTGGTTGGTTTCCGCGATACTGGGTCTCTCCAAGGTCTCCAGGTGGAATTTCTGTTCGGCGTCCATTGACTCCGCGGTTGCCAGCCGAGACAGCAGGTCGGCACGGGCATTTTCAGATCTAGGAATCTGAATAATCTCAAACTCGGAAAATGGGAGAGTAGGCTTCACACCTCTTGGAGATATCGGATCATGTTTGGTTCTCGAGCCTCAAACTCCCCTCGGACGTGACCTGCCACCAGCTGGGAGTCGGTGAAGGCATTCAGTTTTTCCACCTTAAGGCTGCGGGCGATCCGGAGACCGGCCGACAGGGCTTCGTACTCAGCTTCGTTGTTGGAGGCTGGGAAGGAGAAGCGGACACCATACTCAAAAGTTGCCCCCTCCGGCTAGTGAGGACCAAGCCCGCTCCGGAGCGATGAGCGTTGGATGACCCGTCGACATGGAGGAGCCACCGGGCGTCAGATTTTGGTTTCTCGGAGGAGTTGGGGGTGGAGCCGTCTTTGGGATGGTACACTCGAGGAGGAAATCGGCTAGCACCTGAGCTTTGATGGCCGGGCAGGCCGAAAACGGATGTCATGCTCGCTCAGCTCGATGGCCCACTTAGTCATTCTCCCTGATGTCTCCGACGGTGGACCACCGCCTTGATGGGTTGGTCAGTCAGGACTGTCACAGAATGTGCTTGGAAATATGGCCGCAACCTCCGGACTGAGGTGATCAAGGCCAACACCATCTTCTCGATCCGGCTGTACCTTGTCTCTGCGTCACGGAGTAGCTTGCTGACATAATAAATTGGCCTCTGGACCTTGCTTTCTTCTCTGACCAGCACCGAGCAAACGGCACCTTCCGAAATAGCCAGATACAGGAATAGTGTCTCGCCAGGATTTGGACTGCTGAGGAGTGGGGAGGAGCCGAGGTACTTCTTGAGATCTTGGAATGATTTTTGACACTCAGGGGTCCACTGGAAGTTCTTAGCCGACCGGAGAGTTTTGAAGAAGGGGAGGCATCTTTCGGTTGAGCGCGCCACGAAGCAGTTGAGAGCCGCTATCCTCCCGGTTAGGCACTGGACTTCTTTAATGGATGCCGGGGGCGCCATCTATTGAAGAGCTTGGATCTTCTGGGGGTTAGCTTCGATACCCTGCTAGGAGACCATGAAGCCAGGAACTTCCGGAGTTAACACCGAAGGCACTTAGTTGGGTTGAGCTTCATCTGATATTTGCGGAGTATCGCGAAGCTCTCCGAGAGATCCTTGACGTGCTGCGATGCCTCCTTGCTTTTGACTAGCATGTCATCGACGTATACCTCCATATTCTGGCCGATTTGTTCCTTGAAAACTTTGTTGACCAGCCTTTGGTAGGTGGCTCTGCATTTTTAAGACCGAAAGACATAACACGGTAACAGTAAGTACCTCGGTCAGTTATGAAGGCGTTCTTTTCCTCATCTTTGGGGGCCATCCGGATCTGGTTGTAGCCGAAGTAGGCGTCCATGAACGTTAGCATTTGATGACCCGAGGTGGCATCTACAAGTTGATCAATCCGAGGGAGAGGAAGCTATCCTTCGGGCATGCTTTGTTGAGGTCGGTGAAGTCGATGCAGATCTGCCACTTGCCATTCGACTTCTTCACCATGACAACATTTGACAGCCAGTTTGGGTAATTTACCTCCCGGACGAAGTTTGCCTTGATGAGTTTATCGACCTCCTCTTCGATAGCCCTCTGCCGCTCTGGGGCAAAGCTCCTCTTCTTTTGTTTGACGGGCCGGTACGCCTCGTTCACGTTAAGGCGGTGGACGAGAACCTCAGGATTGATTCTCGGCATGTCGGAGGTGGACCAAGCGAAAACATCGGCGTTGCTCCGGAGGAAGTCGATCAGCTCCCGCCGAGGTTCGCCTTTCAGCAGCGACCCAATCTTTATGGTTTGGTCGGGACGAGTTTCGTCCAACGGCACTTCCTCCAGTTCCTCGGCTGGTTCTCCCCGTTGCTCGGCGAAGTCCTCCCGAGCGTCCAGCCCGTCAACTTCCGGCATTCTAGACTGAAGGCTGGTGACGAAGCACTATTGAGCCATGGTTTGGCTTCCCTGGACAACTCCAACTCTCGCCCTGTAGGGAATTTCATAGACAGGTGTGGGATGGAGACAACTGCTTTGAGGGACATCAGGCCGGGTCTCCCAAATATTGTGTTGTAGGGCGACCTGAGTTTAGTTACTAGGAAGTCCGTATGAACAGTGGCCACAAGGGGCCAGGTTCCTGTGTGAACCGTTAAGGTTACGACCCCTTTTGGGACGATAACATCGCCTGTGAATCCCATTAGGGTGGAATCCACGGCTCGAAGGTTTTTTATGAGCAATCTCATCTTGGCAAACACATCGAGGTACAAAACATTCACAGAACTTCCACTGTCAACGAGGATCCGGCTTACATCATAGTCATTTAAATTGAGGGATACAACTAGTGCATCGTCATGGGGGAACTGTATCCCTCGGAGATCGTCGTCGGAGAAGGAGAGCTCGCCCGTCCGCACTTTCTTTGACGCCGATCCTCCATCATCATTTCTGGAGCTCGAACCACGGCTTCCTCGATCATGTTAATATGGTCGATCACGGGCGGATTGGGAGGAGGAGGAGGCTGTTGAGGCTCGGGCTGGCGGTCACCTCCTTGCCCTGGCTCAGGCACCCTCCTGAACTGGTTTAGTCGGCCCCGTTGAATCAGCCTCTCAATCTCATTCTTCAACTGCCAACATTCCTCGATGTCGTGGCCATGCTCCCGGTGGTAGCGGCAGTATTTGGCGGGGTCCCTCCGGGTTGGGTTCCCTTGGAGAGGAGCTGGCGCTCTATCTCCATGAGAATTTGCCCTGGGTACAGTGAGCGGAGTGTACCGGTCGAATCGCCTAGGCGGGCTCCGGGAGCGATTTCTCAGCGGCGGTGGGGGAGCTCTTTGGCGACGAGGTGGACTTGGCCGACAGACGGGTCGGTGCCTATCAGAACCTTTAGGTTCTTTCTTCTTCGTTAGCTCGGTGCGGGCAACTCTCCGTGACTCTTCGACCCTAGCGTATTTGTCTGCCAGAGCCATCATATCGGAGAGGTTTGGGGGGTAGCTGACTTCCATCGCCAGGTAGAAGTCGCTCTCCTTCAAAACTCCCCTCGCCAAGGCGGACATAGCCACCTCATGATTAAGGTGGTCCACCTCTAGCATGGCCTTGTTGAAACGGCCAAGGTAGTTTCTCAAGGACTCTCCCTCTCTGCTTAACTTCGGAGAGGGAGTCGGACCTTCGTCGGTGACGACGGCTACTGATGAACTGGCCAATAAAAAGACGGCTTAACTCATCGAATGAGTCAACGGAACCTGGTTTCAAGGCATTAAACCAGGTTCGGACAGATCCTCTGAGGGTGGAAGGAAAGGCGCGGCAGAGGATCGCGTTGGATGCTCCGTGGAACATCATTATTGACCGGAAGCTACTAAGATGATCGTCCGGATCAGAAGAGCTGGTAGGGCTCGATGACGGGTAGCTTGACATGGGAGGGAATCACTTCCTCCATGATCCCCTTGGAGAAAGGGATGCCCTGCTCTGCCTTGGGCTGAGGCGGATGGGCCTACTTGGCAGCGTCTAGCTCCTGACGCATCTCCCAGATTTGTCGATGGATCTCCTCTTCAGATGTAAGAGGAGTTAGGCGAGGAGAGCGCAGGGACAACGTCGAATCATGGCGGGAGACACTGGGGAGAGGGTCCGGGCCCGTCGAGATCTAGGGGGATCCCTGTTGTAGCCACCTCGTGGAACCGGTTTGTCCCCTTTGGGTCGGTGTGGGGGGTCCGCGACTCCAGGCGGACCAGAAGAGGAGGTGGCGGAGAGAAAGGAGCTGCGGCCTCCTCATGAAGGCGTGGAGCAGGGGCAGTTGCGAAGCGCTCCTAAATCAGATGGGTCAGGGCTTGGACCTGCTGGACCAGCGTGAACTGGTCCTGGGTCACCGGGATGGCTGGCGGCGATGGGGTCTCGACTGGCGGCGGTTGTGGCACCGTGTTGCTTGTCGGATCAGGCCTTTGAGAGACGACCTGGTCCTGGGCTTCAGAGGTTGCTCTTCTTCGATTAGCCATTGGAGAGGTTCCACTCCAGATCGAGATCCTTGTCTCCTTCTTCAAGTTTTGATGGGACTTGGGGCCCTTCCTCTAGCGCTAATCTGTTACCGCCGGGATCTGTCCTCCGACTCGGGCGCGGCCGGTCTCCTGATCAGGGCTTCCTCCTGGGCGGACCTGCACAGAAGTCCTCACGCGAGAGGCGTTGGGGGTGGCCCTCCGCGGAAGACCCTCCGACGCTCAAGTCAGCGGGGATCGACGATCAACAGAAATGAGGAGAAAGATCTATCTAGGGAGTCCCTCCAGGGGTGGCTGATCGGGAGCTCTAGGGGAGCACCGACGAGCAGTGGGAGAGAGAGAGAGTGAGCGAGAGTGAGAGTGAGAGTGAGCCGAGGGCTGTCCGCGCATACCTGAGAGAATTTGGGAATGTCGCATTTATAGGCAATCACTTGGATCTTGAGCGCCTTCTGAAAGGTTCGAAGGTTGTTGGGATTCGAATCAAGCTGTTATGAAGCGGTGGGATCCGTATCTTGTTTGTTAAAGGATCGATGGCTGGGAGGGCCCCTTAATGGCCTGAGATCTGATGAGTGCGTAGGTCCTAGGCCGTTATTCTAGATCCTAGACCACTCCTCAATATGATCCTTTGTTTGGGATTCTGTTACGATAGGCCTAGGCTCTCCCGCGTCGGGTTCCGTGGAGGTGAGTATCGAGTCATGGATTGCTCGGGGCCGAGCTATGGGAAGCTCGGGGGAGGCCGAGCTATGGAAGCTCGGGGAGGTCGAGCTATGGGAAGCTTGGGGGAGGCCGAACCATGGAAGCTCGGGGGAGGCCGAGCTACAGGAAGCTCGAGGAGGGCCGAGCTATGGGAAGCTCGGGGGAGGCCGAGCTATGGAAGCTCGGGGGAGACCGAGCTACAGGAAGCTCGAGGAGGGCCAAGCTATGGGAAGCTCGGGGGAGGCCGAGCTATGGAAGCTCGGGGGAGACCGAGCTACAGGAAGCTCGGGGGAGGACGAGCTACGGGAAGCCCAGGGAGGTCGAGCTACAAGAAGCTCGAGGAGGGCCAAGCTATGGGAAGCTCGGGGGAGACCAAGCTACAGGAAGCTCGGGGAGGACGAGCTACAGGAAGCTCGAGGGAGGACGAGCTATCGGAAGCTCGAGGAGGGACGAGCTATGGGAAGCTCGAGGGAGGACGAGCTACGGGAAGATCGGGGGAAGCCGAGCTATGGGTGGCTCGGTAAAACCGAGCCATAAGTTGCTCGGCCCGCCGGACCACATTAGTTGGTTTGTTCTCTATAGACGTAACGTAGCGGACGGGGGAATGGAGCTAATCTTAGCCCCTTCGCATGATTATCAATGCAATGGCGATTCTACCCCTCAACAGGAGTTCTAAAGAAAATTGTTACAATTAATGTTATAATAAACAATACATTCTAGTCTTGATTGAGCATTTAGCATACAAATAAATAATATTTACATCTAATTTAAATTTTGAATATAGCAATGATATGGATGATGCAGCGCCTAGAGAACGTAGGAATTCTGAATTGAGTCAAATTATAGCGTGCTAAGGTGAAATTGAATTCTGGATTGAATCTCTACGTAGAGAGATCACAGTGCTTGATAGGTATTCTAGTCAAGCGGAGGACCATTATTTTCCCGGGCCAAGCTAGGTTTTGCCACCGTATGAGGGTGAACAATTTGCAGTGGGGTTGCTAACTGTATCTCCCTTAAAGGGGTGTATTGTTTTCATTCGTCAACTTAATGGGGGGACATTGCAACAAATAATGGTGTTTGTGATGGGAATTTAGGGGTCTAATGCCAAAAATATGCAGTGAAAAAATAACCTAAATCCCCAAAAGGATCCATATGGTTCAATTAAATTGATTAGGGAACGAGAATCGTACCTTATGTGAATAAAATTATTTTTGGTGAGATAGATCTTTAGGCGCTGCGAAACCACAACTCCCTCTACGGTATCCACACGAATGACCACTTCGCAATGGACTCAGTGTGCTAGCACTCTCTAGAACTCTTTTAGATCAGTTCAGAAATAATCTCACTAAAACTCTTTTTTATGGTGCGCAGTGTTTCTCTGCGCATCTCATGTTGACGGCAAGCGTCGTCGCATCTAGATCAGAGCAACAACGTCCATTTATAATGATAATATCCTATTCAAAATAGAATATTCTCATTAATAAGACTCTTAATTTCGGAATCTAAAAAGACAGTTTCGGAATCCAAAAAGAGACATCTTCTCATTCCCGCACATCTAATGTTAAGAGTTTCGGAATCCAAAAGGACACAATAGTAAAAATTATTATTTATTTCCGCTGAGTTTATACAAATTAAACCCATAACCATATACGTCATTCCTTGTGTGCGACCCTGTAGGTTCACTCAATGTTGGCAGTAGGACTAAACCCTTTCGGGCCTACAAGACATAATTGGTCTCTAGCAAGACATTATGTCTACCCAAATTGAGTGAAGATCGTCAATCCGACTTTACCTAGTAGATGTCAATTATCTATCCCTTTGTCACACGATATTTAGTGATCAAGTATGAGGCATAGATCACATCTCTCATAGATTGTTTAATCATAAGTTTTTCTTGATTCCAGAGTTTGACTGAATAAACCAAATGTTACTGATAACTTCTTATCAATTCATTTGGGCATGGCTATGTACTTTTCTTAGCTCACTCTTCAAGAGGGCCCAAAATATATCTCTCAAATTAATGAGAGGGACAAATTCCTTCACGAACACTCATATCCCTCAACGTAGTTTATTCCATATCCAATCACAGTCTTATGATCATCTGGTTAAAGATGATGAAGAGCCGTGTCAAAACATGAAATTCACTATGTAGGAATCCATGGTGTCATCAGGTCAAAGGACTAAAATAATAACATCATAAAGAGAAGTATTCATAACAGAATCCATATGATATCTCATGATGGGTCGATCCAATACAATGTACTCTTACATGTATCTATGTGTTGACTTGATATCTCATATCCATGACCAGTAAAACGTGATCATCAATCAACCAACATACTAATCTTACTTCATTTTTTCCATATAATGAATGATTAGGGACAATTTAGAATAGTATTCTTATCACCTTATAGTTTCACTATTAAAGTCACATACTTTAATGATATAAGAAAGAATAAACAATTCAAGGAAACCTATTTATCACATTAGAAGAGTATAAATAATAACATGATAAATAAAATGGTTTATTAAATAAAGATAAAGCCATAAATGGCAGCAAATATCCTGATGGCCTAGGGCACATCACCAGCAATCTTCCACTTGCACTAGGCCTAACAAGATAAAAATCTAATGCCTAATGCACTATTATGACGATCATGTTTAGATTGAGGAAGATGCTTAGTTAATGGATCTGCGATGTTGTCATTTGTAGGTACTATGCATATCTTAACATCTCCTCTATCGATGATCTCTCGAATGAGATGGTAACGCCTGAGTATGTGTTTGGATCGTTGGTGTGATCTAGGTTCCTTAGCCTGTGCAATCGCCCCATTATTGTCACGATAAAGGTCCACTGGATCCGCAATGCTAGGAACGACTCCTAAACCACCAATGAACTTCTTAATCCAAACCGCTTCCTTAGCTGTATCTGATGCTGCAATATATTCAGCCTCTGTAGTAGAATCAGCAACGGTGTCTTGTTTGGAACTCTTCCAGCTGACAATACCTCCATTCAAACAAAACACATAACCAGACTGCGATCGAAAATCATCTGAATTAGTTTGGAAGCTAGCATCTGTGTAACCATTTACCACAAGCGCACCTTCCAGTCCTCCATATGTCAAAAACACATCTTTAGTTCTTCTCAAGTATTTGAGAATGTTCTTGATGGCGATCCAATGACTTTCACCTGGATTGACTGGTACCTACTAGTAATGCTTAAAGCATAAGCGACATCTGGTCGAGTAGATAACATGGCATACATGATAGATCCAATCGATGAAGCATATGGAATTTTGCTCATGCGTTCCTGTTCTTCCTTTGAAACAGGACATTGAGTCTTACTCAATTTAATTCCATATGACATTGGTAAGAATCCTCTCTTGGAATTCTCCATGCTATACCTTTTTAGCACCTTGTCAATGTATGTACTCTAACTTAGGCTAATGGTTCTTCTAGATCTATCTCTATAGATCTTAATCCCTAAGATATAGGCAGCTTCACCTAAGTCCTTCATTGAGAAACATTTTCCTAACCATGTCTTGACATTCTGCAAAGTAGGAATATCATTTCCAATGAGTAATATGTCGTCTACATAGAGTACTAAGAAAACTATTGCACTCCCACTAACCTTCTTGTATACACAAGGTTCATCTTCATTCTTAATGAAACTAAACTCTTTGATTGCTTCATCAAAATGAAGATTCCAACTCCGAGATGCTTGCTTTAATCCATAAATGGATTTTTGGAGTTTGCATACCTTATGTGAATCTTTTGGATTAACAAAACCTTTGGGTTGTGTCATATATACATCATCGAATAGATTTCCATTTAGAAATGCTATCTTGACATCATTTGCCATATTTCGTAGTCATAATACGCAGCTATGGCAAGAAGAATTCTAATAGATTTAAGCATGACTATAGGTGAGAAAGTTTCATCATAGTCTATACCATGTGTTTGCTTGAAACCTTTTGCAACCAGTCGTGCTTTATAGGTATGCACATTGCCATTCATGTCGGTTTTCTTCTTAAAAACCCATTTACACCCAATAATTTAATACCATTAGGTGGATCAATCAAAGTCCATACTTGATTATCATACATGGATTGCATTTCAGACTTCATGGCTATAAGCCATTTCTCAAAGTCAGGGCCTTTCATAGCTTCTTGGTAGCATGTAGGCTCATTTTGATCTATGAGTATCACATCATGATTGTCAGTAATGAGAAAACCATATCTCTCAGGCTCGTGACGAATTCTACCAGTTCTACGTGGCCCTTGTGTTAGTGGTTCAGGTTCAGCCACTACTTGTGAGTTGGATTGAACATCCATCATCGGTTCCATGTAAATTTGTGGTTCTCGAACTTCTTCAAGTTGAATTTTACTCCCACTAGTTTTGTTGGAAATAAATTCTCTTTCCAAAAAGTGACCATTACGAGCAACAAACACTTTGTTCTCTGATGGGTAGTAAAAGTAGTATCCTTTTGTTTCTTTAGGATATCCCACAAATATGCACTTATCTGATTTGAATGCTAATTTGTCAGACAATTGACGTTTGACATAAGTGTCACAGCCCCATATCTTTAGAAAAGACAAACTAGGAGGTTTCCCAGTCCACAACTCATATGGTGTCTTTTGAATCGATTTTGATGGAACTCTATTCAATATGAACGCAACAATTTCCAGGGCATACTCCAGAAGGATATTGGAAGATCTATTTGACTCATCGTTGATCAAACCATATCCAATAAAGTTCGATTTCTCCTTTCAAAAACACATTCCATTGTGGTGTTCCTGGAGGAGTCAATTGTAAAATTATCCTACAATCTTTAAGATGGTCAGAAAACTCTTGACTTAAATATTCAGCACATGATCTGATCGAAGTATCTTAATATTTTTATCAAGCTAATTTTGTACTTCATTTTTGAATATTTTGAACATTTCAAAAGATTCGATTTATGTTTCATTAGGTATACATATCCATACCTGCTAAAATCATCAATAAAAGTGATGAAATACAAATAACCTTCTCTGGCCGGTGAACTTAATGGTCCACATACATCGGTATGTATAAGGGCCAATAAATCTGTGGCTCTTTCACCTTGTCCTGTGAAAGGAGCCTTAGTCATCTTACCCATCAAACAAGATTTGCATGATTCATATGATTCAAAATCAAATGAATGTAAAAGCCCATTTTGATGAAGTTTCGATATGCGCTTCTCATTTATATGGCCTAAGCGACAATGCCAAAGATAGGTAGGATTTAAATCGTTTGATTTAAACCTTTTAGTATTAATGTTATAAACAGACTTGTAATTTGTTTCATCAAAGTTTAAAACATATAGCCCATTTAATAATTGAGCAAAACCATAATAAATGTCTCTATGATAGATGGACATAGAATTATTCTCAATAATAAATTTAAAACCATCTTTGTCTAAACTTGAAACTGAAATAATGTTACTGCTCATAGGAGGCACATAGTAACAATTGCTTAAAGTCAAAACAAGCCCACTAGGTAAAGGTAATTCATAACATCCTAGAGATAATGCAGCAACTCTTGCTCCATTTGCAACTTGTAGGTCCACTTCACCTTGAGCCAATTTTCTACTTTGTCTGAGACCCTGCATATTTACACAAATGTGAGATCCACATCCTATATCTAATACCCATGATGTAGAAGTAGACAAATTGACTTGTATAACATAAATACCTGAGATTGTGGCTTCATTAGCCTTTCTCTTTTTCAAATCCTTCAAATACAGTTTGCAATTCCTTTTCCAATGACCTGGTTTATTGCAGAAGAAAAAAACTCCTTCCTTGGGCTGTTTCGGCTTGGGCTGGGGCTTAGGCCTTTTAGCTTTGGTCTCACCTTTTGCTTTGCCTTTGCCTTTGTTTTTGCCACTCCTCCTTTTGCCCTTTCCCGTTTGAACCATCAAAACATTATTGGTCGCCTTAATGTTTTGTTCAGCATTCTTGAGCATCCCATGCAACTCCATTATAGACTTATCCATTTGGTGCATATTGTAATTCATCACAAATTGGTCATAGTTGGGAGGCAAGGAGGCAAGGATCATATCTGTAGCCAACTCCTTGCTAAGTGGAGCACCAAGTTTTTCAAGTCTATCAATGTAACTCTTCATCTTGAGCACATGAGTACTCACAGAGCTACCTGGAGTCATTTTGCATCCATTCAATGCCTTAGTGACTGCAAACCTCTCTTGTCTTGCTTGCTCTTGGAACATTTTCTGGAGGTGTACAATCATATTGTACGATTCCATGTCCTCCATTTGCTTCTGAAGCTCGAAGTCCATGCTAGCAAGCATAAGGCAAGTCACATCCAAAGAGTCGTCTTTATGCTTATTGTAAGCATTCTTTCATCTCTTGGAGCATCAGCAGCATGTACAGCTGGGATTGGAGTGTCTATGACATACAACTTCCTTTCTTGCTTAAGAACAATTCTTAAGTTACGATGCCAGTCAAGGAAGTTTGTGCCATTCAATTTTTCTTTTTCGAGAACCGATCGCAAAGTAAGATTAGATGTGTTGTTTGATGTCATGATCTACGCACAAGGAGTTATAGAGTTAATATCTTTATTTAAACCATTTCAATTATTCTCACTATTTTATCAAATTAACAACCCTCTAATGTTAATTCAAAACTTTTTCAATCTTTCGATATTTCTTAGTGAGTTAAGATCCATATTTACTAAACTTTAAGTCAGCTTTGGCATGACACTTAAAGTCTAGTTATTTAGGTAGGAAACGTCTTTCCAATTACATCATATGTAACTCTTGCTATGGGATTGATATCACATCTCCCGTCATACTAATCCCATTAATGCCATAGGCCCAAAACCATTTTGATAGCCTATTTAAGTCTAACCATTTCGACGTGAGGATAGCACTTTTATCCACCCTACCTAACTAAGATGGTCTAATATACCCTGTTTTGGCAGAACCTACATTTAGATGATCAAAGCCTTGATAGGTGTCGAACTATGGGAGGCATTTTACGACTTAATATTAATAGAGGGACTTTATTGTTTTAAGTATATGATGACTATTTTATGGGACCAAAGTCACATACATCATCTATATAACATCTCATGCATGTATATATAAAACATAAATGTGTCATAGCATGGCCCATGAACTAAGTAAATCATTATTACGATGTCATAGCATAACCTTATGCTCGGTCTACCATTGATGACATGAACCTTTTGCTTGGAGCATCATCACTATGATCTCTTTTGATTGACATGAATGGTCTCCATACTTTACATTAAAAGAAAATCTACATTCTATGCTAGTGAAATAAATAGATTACATCAAGATAACGACACACAGGCCGATAAACCAATTACAATAAAATTGTCGACATACAGGCCAATGTAATCAACAAAACCATAATAAACCTGCCAATCACATGAGTCTAAAGGGCCATGCTATGCATCATGCATAATACATAAAACTGTCCAAGAAAATTTTTTCTTGTACAGATCTAA
This sequence comes from Calamus simplicifolius, assembly GCA_900491605.1. NCBI lineage: Eukaryota > Viridiplantae > Streptophyta > Magnoliopsida > Arecales > Arecaceae > Calamus > Calamus simplicifolius. The sequence goes on from UESW01001914.1 coordinate 225,537, forward strand.
TACTATCAAAATTAGGGTTTGAGATTGTGTCATGCACGCAAATTAGGGTTTCTTTGTTAAAACCCAACTACAATCTAATTGACAACCCCACCTTGATGGATGATTATTTTAGCGTTAAACAAATTAAACACAATAAATCTATTTGATTCTAATCATATTAGAACTGTTTAACAATTAAACAAATCGCCATATTAATTCCATAGACGTATAGTCATTCACATCACATGTACAATAATCTCGTTTAACAGTACGCATCACACATTCATATAATCAGATGAAATCAATTTAATTGAATCCACAAGTCTAGCTCTGATACCACTGATGGGAATTTAGGGGTCTATTGCCAAAAATATGCAGCGAAAAAATAACCTAAATCCCTAGAAGGATCCATGTGGTTCAATTAAATTGATTAGGGAACGAGAATCGTACCTTATGTGAATAAAATTATTTTTGGTGAGATAGATCTTTAGGCGCTGCGAAACCACAACTCCCTCTACGGTATCCACATGAATGACCACTTCGCAATGGGACTCAGTGTGCTAGCACTCTCTAGAACTCTTCTAGATCAGTTCAGAAATAATCTCACTAAAACTCTCATTTTTATAGTGCGCAGTGTTTCTCTGCGCATCTCATGTTGACGGCAAGCATCGTCGCATCTAGATTAGAGCAACAATGTCCATTTATAATGATAATATTCTATTCAAAATAGAATATTCTCATTAATAAGACTCTTAATTTTGGAATCCAAAAAGATAGTTTTGGAATCCAAAAAGACACATCTTCTCATTCCCTGTACATCTAATGTTAAGAGTTTCGAAATCCAAAAGGACATAATAGTAAAAATTATTATTTATTTCCGCTGGGTTTATACAAATTAAACCCATAACCCATATGCGTCATTCCTTGTGTGCGACCCTGTAGGTTCACTCAATGTTGGCAGTAGGACTAAAACCCTTTCAGGGCTACAAGACATAATTGGTCTCTAGCAAGACATTATGTCTACCCAAATTGAGTGAAGATCGTCGATCCGACTTTACCTAGTAGATGTCAATTATCTAGTCCCTTTGTCATACGATATTTAGTGATCAAGTATGAGGCATAGATCACATCTCTCATAGATTGTTTAATCACAAGTTTTTTTTGATTCCAGAGTTTGACTGAATAAACCAAATATTACTGATAACTTCTTATCAATTCATTTGGGCATGGCCATGTACTTTTCTTAGTCTCACTCTTCAAGAGGGCCCAAAATATCTCTCTCAAATTAATGAGAGGGATAAATTCCTTCACGAACACTCATATCCCTCAACGTAGTTTATTCATATCCAATCACAGTCTTATGATCATCTGGTTAAAGATGATGAAGAGCGTGTCAAAACATGAAATTCACTATGTAGGAATCCATGGTGTCATCAGGTCAAAGGACTAAAATAATAACATCATGAAGAGAAGTATTCATAACAGAATCCATATGATATTCTCATGGTGGGTCGATCCAATACAATGTACCCTTACATATATCTATGTGTTGACTTGATATCTCATATCCATGACCAGTAAAACGTGATCATCAATCAACCAACATACTAATCTTACTTCATTATTGTTCCATATAATGAATGATTAGGGACAATTTAGAATAGTATTCTTATCACCTTATAGTTTCACTATTAAAGTCACATACTTTAATGATATAAGAAAGAATAAACTATTCAAGGAAACCTATTTATCATATTAGAAGAGCATAAATAATAACATGATAAATAAAATGGTTTATTAAATAAAGATAAAACTATAAATGATAGCAAATATCCTGATGGTTTAGGGTACATCACCAGCAGTTTGATCTCTCCCCATGCAACCCTAATCACGTCGTTCAATCTTTAGCTTTGGTTGCCACACCGCAACCTAAATCAGCTCTAGACCAAAGTCCTTCCATGATGAAAAGGGAGTAGATAAAACAATGAATAATTGTACATCTGAAATTACTAATGCTATTATTATGTGCTATGATACTAAAAATTACAATGGAGAAACAATAGTATGTTGAATGTGCTGTATAAAATTAAAATTTTACAAAACGATGAATTCTTATTTAAAAGAACATAGAATCTTTAATTTGTCATTGTTGTGCCATTCAAACTTCACTTTATGAAACATTAATGGATTCAATTAGAATACTTTTTATATATATTTTTAAAATTATTTCAATACTATTTATTCAAGAGCTTCATTCAATGCTTTAAATATCTTATATTTTCTCTTTATGCTTTTGAACTTCGTTTTATTCATGGCACTCACATATATAGAATTTGTCAATATTTTTTCACCAATTAGATTGTCCTTTCCACTATACCAAGTAGAATATATTCTATTATTAAAATGAAAATTGACCGGACGTTGGCATACATTAACATCCCAAAAAATAGTGGTTGCATGCATCCATCATGATGATTTAACTTTGAAAAGAGTTAATTATTTAAATAAAAATTTAATTAGTTATTATTCAAATTAAATTATATAAAAAATTATTTATTAATGAATGTTGTTAATATCTTTTTCTAGTCGTCACACCAGGAGATGGGATCTTTTCTTTTTTGTATGATAGAATACCTTTTCAGCTATCTACTCATCTTTCTCTCTAACTTTTCTATGCTTTAAAAAAAAAAAAAAAGCATTAGAGGATCCTAGAATTCTTCTTCAAGAAAAATCTTCCGATACTCAAGTAAGCCAAAGATGGAGGAGAGCCCTAAGTTCCTTGAACATGCACCCTATGACTTAAGCAAAAAGAGAGAAGGGAGAAAGTTAAAAAATTACTTTACTATAACTTGGATTGTTTTTATATATGTTTTGATCAATTTTGCCTTGAACTAGACACTCACATTGGATAATCCTTATTAAATCCTAATCCTGAAGGAGTCCCTACTCTATTAGGAATTAGTGGGCTTATTTTTTTTATAGGATTAGATTTATCATATAGAGGGGAGTGTATCAGGAGAGTTCTGATCAGAGGGTGACCATCTGAAAAAGAGTCTTTTTTCTAATTAAGATCTTCTCTTATTGTGTTAAATGCAACACTGCTACATATCATCACAAGATCTACCTACTAGATTAGCCTATATTGTTTGGCTTTACTTTTGAGAGTTAAGCTTAAGTCTACGTTCGAATCAGAAAAATAGCTCTACTCTTAGTATGGTTGATCTATTTTAGATATGTGAACCTTCCTTTACATGATTGAGTTATCGAGTAGCTCATCTTCAAATTTACTCTTCCGTGTTATTAATGTTAGCCATCTTGTTGACTTTAGCGCAGTTGGGCTTAGATCGAGGGTGCCATAGCTCACAAACTGCATAGATGCATTTTCAAAAAAAAAAAAAAAAAAAACTACTTTTACTATTTGGTAATCCATTAGGTTTGTATCGAATTGAAGAGAATTCATTACTAATCTAATTTCAATCTTAGACCAAACTGACTTAAGCTGGCTAGTTGACTTCAGAAGTTCATCTAACTCATGTTGGATCGATTTACCTTAATTTCTAAGAGAAAGAATTTTATTAAAAAATATGATCATTTGAACGGCTTAGATGGCAAAAAAGTATCTTTACATTATGAATGGACAATATCACAAATCTTACTTCTCGATCATGTGAGAAATGTATAATGACAATGCATAACAACACAAAACAACAAAAGGAAATCAAAACATAAATGAAGTATTTTAGCATAAAGCATAAAAATATTGAATATATGCTAGTAATTAAATTAGTCAAAACCAAATTCTATAGCTGAAAGACCAAAAATAAAAGTACCAATGGTCATATGGCCTGAATATACGTTGAAATAAATGTTTTGACGATGAAGTCCACAATACAAACATCAAACTAATTTTTTCTTAATATTTTCTAAATTCTTCCACAAAGATACCCACTCTTTTTTGAAAGTTACTCCATCATTGGTAGCTTAATTACGTCTCGTCAGCTTTTAGGAATTTTTAGCTCTTTTTAAGGTTGAATTATTCTTTGTTCAAATTGATAATTTATTCATGAAGAGAAGATAATTCAGTTGGCCTCATGATTCTTGGTTGCTTTTAGCTGCTTCATTAGGCAAGCACTAATTACTTTTTCATACTGGTGGGCTTGTTTCTTTTGATTATATATCCTCTTTTTTCTGATAAGAATTTTATTTAAATATCTTGGCTTAATTGAGAGGGCCTCCTTAATGTCAAACAAAAATGAGACATCAGCAACCAAAAGGTTGAAAGAACAACCAGCTTTCTAAAGAATTTGAAAAGTGATCTAGATATTGTCCTTATTAACTGAGAGGATGTTCTCAGAAGGATATCAATGGCCAAGGCTACCTCCTTTTTAGTAAGATCGATTGGTTTTGTTGAATAACTCGATGTGGCGCTTTCATCTGTATAGGAGTTTCTAAATTAAAGTCTTAAAGGATAGTCTTAACATCATCAAATAGATCTTCAAGCTAAGAAACATTCTAAACATAAGTCTAAAGGAAAATCAGAATAGCTAGAGATAAATCAAGTTAAAAATAACCATAACCCACAAAATACTAGGGGTTGAGTGCTGAAAGGATCAATATGTAATAGAAAAATTATCCACATAAAAAATCATGAAAGTAAATTTGCACATATAACCTCCTCTCTTATAATAACTAAATATGAGGTGATCAAAGAAACCAGATGATTCGAACATTATTTTTTATTATATATTTATAATACCATTGTTGTTGATTTATCTCTTTTGCATCAAATAACTCTTGTATTTGGTAGCTATTTTTTTTAGCAAATAAATTATATAGAGAAAAATTCAAGCACCACCATTACTTGGAATAAAGATGATATTTTTTCTTTTAACGCACTTGCACGTATGAACATGCATATGTGTGCATGCAATATTATGTATGTATGAAATGTAATACATGAAGATTCACATCTTTTAAAAAAATTATGTAACTAATAAGTGATTTCTATACAACTACAAGGAAGTAGTATGATGTAGTATAGCAAATATTTTTTTATCATGATATCATATCTTATAAGCAAAGCAAAATTTATCTCTTTTGTGTTTACCTGCTAGTTATTAGCCAATTAATTTTTTTTGTTACAGACGGACGATCACACCACTCTGGGGTGAATCAAGCCCGAAATGTCAGAGTATATAATTTGTGGCAAAATGACAGGACATGGATCACCATTATGCCATTCCCACTGATCTGAATGACGGGCTACAGCCGAGGCGACCCAATCGGCTGCAGCATTGGCTTCCCTATAAATATGATGGATTACAGGAGCACATGTAGATTGGAGAGCAACCCATATATCCCTGGTCAGGGAGTTTTGTGGAGAACAACAATCAGCATCTCGTCTGATCCAGTGGATAACCGTAAGAGAATCTCCCTCAATAACATCCGGCTAGATCGCAAGGTACGGACCGCATGAGTGATGCCAACCCATGCAGCTTGCAACTCAGCCATAGGAACCGAGATGTCAAGGGAGCTATGACCTCCAGCCGCAAGCAACTGGCCATCCAGTCCCTGATAATAAATCCCGATCCAGCGGTAAGACCCGAAACAGAACCATCAAAATTTACTTTGATATAACCCGGGGGTGGGGCTCCCAAGATAACTAATTGGTGATTGCTATACAACTACAAGGAAGTAGTATAACGTAGTATAGCAAATATTTTTTATCATGATATCATATCTTACAAGCAAAGCAAAATTTATTTTTTTTTTTTTTTGTGTGTTACCTGCTAGTTTTTGGCCAATTAGTTATTTTTTAACTCACAAACGATAACAAAATTTATTTTTTATTTTTTACCTGCGCTGATGTTGCACGTGAAGCCGAGCGTGCGAGCACTAAATAGGTAACTACCCTTGACTCTATTTATTTTTTTACTGCGGGCGATGGGAGAGAACGTTATCTTCGGAAGTGATGGGCTTATCGTCGCTCCTTACCTCATAGAGTCATAGGCATTTAATCCACCCCGGCTCCGTCGCTTGACTCGCTTCTCTCCATCCCAGTTCTCGTTCCATTCCTCCACTTTTTTCTCCTTTCTTTCCTCTCTGTTTTCCTCTCTTTCACCGTTCTTCGCTGATGCTTGTCTCTGTTTTCCTCTCTTTTATCATCATCATCCGGACATCAGCGACACAAGCCTCAGCCCTTTGTCCAGAGGTGCCCTTCGATGCCACAGAGCAACTGTGTTTGGTTCATAATCCTTCATAATTTCAAGTTTTATTGACAAGTAGACTGTTGAAATATTGTATTTTATTACAATTTGTTCTGCCTTGTATATTTTAATGTCCGTAGATCTCCCGTCATAGCCTCCGTCAAGATATGCTAAATTAGAATTTTAAATTAGTTTATATTTCCCTGTCACAGCTGAAAAGTTTGTTCTTTTGACAAATTAGTGGATACCATTACAAATTTTTGTATCGTTAATTACTCTCGGCACAGAGGCCTGTTGCAGGATTGTTTTATAATCAGCTGGGAACAGAGAAAACTGTCACTGTTTTTGAGTAGTAGTGAGCTCAGGTTTGGTTTCTTTCCAAAAGAGAGGATGCTTTCTTGGACCGTCCTGTTGTCTTCACTTTGTCCGACGATTTAATGAAGATCCTTGCATTTTTGTTCCTTCGTGTATACCAGCATTAAAGCCATCACCCCCAACTTTCATTTGTTTTGCTGGGACTTTCTTCTTCCTCCGTTCCTAGTTCCTGCTATGATTTAAAATGAAAGAAAGCACTTGTAATATATATATATATCATTTCTCTTTAATGAATTAGAGGGCTTTGATCCAGAAACATTGCTTTCTTGCTTGGGCACTTAGGAAGCATCTTGGATTTCGCTAATACAGATCAAGCTGGTAGGTCTTGCCTCCGGTCTTCTTTTTCCTTATGCTTTGCTTTACAATGGAAGCAACTATAAGTAGATTGTGATTCTTCTTTAAGATTACTAGGCTTCTTTAAGATTTCGCTTTCATCCATTACCAGTTAAAAGAAAAAGGAGAGAACCTTCCCAACTTGAACAATTTCGATCCATATCGATAACTTTTTGTGGAATCCAAGCAAAACGATGCTCAAATTGAGGGATGGATTTGTGAATCAACTGAAATAAAGTTTATCGAATATGCTTCGGTTTTTTTTAAGAAGATTGGACTCATTCAAAATTGAAAAATAGATGACACTCTCTGCTCATCCATTAATTTCTTCCCTTCTAATCATATTCTGCTGTGTTGACTACAGATTCCTCCCAATCAATATGAACAGGGTCGCTTTCACAGTAGCCTTCAGCGGTACGAAACTGCATGCATGCTATTCGTAGCTCAATCTTTATCATATTATTGGCCAGATTTCTCATAACGTTGTTGCGGCATATATTTTGCAGGAATTCTGGTGTTCATTGGGATCAAGATGGCCGCGAAAGCTCTCAAGTGTGTCGAGAGGCTTTGGGACTATGGGGTGACAACCATAAATCGCTACATTGGTGGAGCACCACAACTTCTTCCTATAATTCCGGATTCACAACCTTTTCCTAGAATTCCAGATTCGCATAACGGGATGACAACGGTGGAGAATTTTCTCAATGAAATTGCCAGAGAAAAACCCATCTGGTTTTCACCTCAGCAGATAGAGGGTTTCACCCATAATTACTCCACGAAATTGGGCTCAGGTGGCTTTGGATCAGTTTACAAGGGAGAACTTCCAAATGGGATGCCCGTGGCTGTTAAGGTCGGAGAGTTGAATAAGAGAGCTAAAGAGCAGTTCATGGCTGAAGTGGGGACAATTGGGAGGACGAATCACCTCAATCTTGTGAGGCTCTATGGCTTCTGCTTCAATGCCACGGTGACGGCACTTGTCTACGAGTACATGGAGAATGGTTCTCTTGACAGCTACTTGTTCCACAGGGAACGTGAGCTCGAATGGGGAAAGCTGCACGAGATTGCAGTTGGAACGGCTAAAGGAATCAGATACTTGCATGAGGAGTGCCAGCAGAGGATAATTCACTACGACATAAAGCCCGCTAACATCCTCCTTGATGCAGACTTCATTCCAAAGGTCGCCGACTTTGGACTAGCTAAGCTGTTAAGCAGGAGAAACACCCATGTGAGCATGCCACGAGGAAGAGGGACGCCAGGCTATGCTGCGCCAGAGATGTGGAAGTCCTCTTCGGTCACAGAGAAGTGCGATATTTATAGTTTTGGCATGCTGTTGTTTGAGATAGTTGGGAGGAGGAGGAATTTCGACAGCAGATGCGGATCAGAAAGCCAAGATTGGTTCCCAAATTGGGTTTGGGAGAGAGTTGAGAATGCACAGCTAGAGGTGGTGGCATCGGTCTGTGGAATTAGGGAAGAGCACAGAGAGAAGGCAGAAAGAACTTGTAAGGTGGCCTTATGGTGTGTCCAAGAACAGCCACAAGCGAGGCCATCGATGAGCACGGTTGTCAAGATGCTCGAGGGGGAGATGGAAATCGCCCCACCATTGAATCCATTCCAGCATTTGCTCACTTCTGGTCCATCTATTCCGATTCCTATCTGTTGGGTAATGGGCCAAAATAGGTCATGAAAATCCTAATGGGCCTTAAAAGCCCATTAACCCCTTATGTATGTGAATGAGAAATTGCGGGGACATTTAGTCCCACATCGAAAAGAACAAGGAAGGAAGATTCACTTATATGGAAACCTCCTCCTAAAGCTTGTGTTCCTTCGGCTCACCATAGAAGGAGAGCTTGAGGCACGCGCGTGGCGCAATGGGCGCTTTGTAGGCGCACTTTGCACTTTACGCATCGTCTTGAGGGGCTTTAATCTTTTTGATGATGAAGATCAGACGGTAGAAACTGATCAGGATTGAGATGAGGGGCTGAGATCAAACGATGATGAGGGGCTGAGATCAAACGATGACTTGGATTGATCACAACCATTGGTGATCGCTGATCAGGATTGATCATGACCGTTGATGATTTGACCGTTGGAAGGTTGACCAGTCAACTGGTCAAGTTGACCAGTCAACGGTTGACCGGTCAACAGTTGACCATCAGGACCGTTGATAAGGCGTCCCTTCGATCAAATGATAAGTCAATCGAACCGTTGATGATAAGGCGTCCCTTCAATCAAACGGTTGTAGATAAGTCATGTGAAAAGACTTATCTGATAACGTGATCATCAGATCACAATTATGAAAGGGCTTATCTGATCCTCAGATCTTCAGATCACAGCCATGAAAAGGCTTATCTGATCACATGATCTGAAGATCACGAAGTGAATGGGCTTATCAAACATAAGAATTCGAATTAATTTAATTCGTAAGGTTGCTTCCAAGGGGCATAAGGTTGCTTCCAAGAGGGACCTAAGCATTTCATCAATCCCAAGCCATTCCGAATTGAGTTCAATTTGAATCAATTCTTGTTTTCTTCTCTCTTAGGCATTTGCATACTTTCCTAAGGATATATAGCAATAGTGCATTGAAAAGAGAGTAGCATTCTTGGTTCGATTATTTTGGTGAATTGTAGTGCTGCTTTCATCAAAAGGAGACTGTTGTATCCTGGGAGACAATCGTCATACTGACCGTGAGCACCATTGCGGGACGAAATTGTCTTAAGGACATAGAGTATAACTCTAGCCTCAGTCTGATTCAAGTAGATAGCCACCATCTGCCACACAATACCCACCAACACTATCTGGAGTGGCAGCAGCACGGATTCAACAACGAATGCAGGAGCAAGTGGGAGTCGCAGCAATGAAGATTCCACCAGGCATTTGATAAGGATGCATGAAACAGAGATGGCAACTTTATATCATGATTTTTCTTCATAGTTAGCATTTTAATGCATTTTGTATCATTTAAATTAAAGTTTAATTAAAAAAATTAAAGTTAATTTTATGAACATATATTAGCGTTGAAAAACCTATGATAAATTATAAAAATATAATTATTAGCGACAAAAATAATTTTAGTATTTTTATTTAAATTTTTATATTGAAAATTATGTTGAATAAGTTAAAATTTAATTGTGAATCAAAAATGTATTTTAAATATTTAAAATCGGTATCTCATATGAGAGCTGAATAATTTGTTGGCTGCTACAGAGAGAACGGTGATTTGTGGCCCGGAGCCGGAGGTGGCGATGCCAATTCCTTTGACATGCGAATGCGATGTTTCAATACTTCCTTCGTTCAAAGCGGCAAAGTTTGACTTGGGTTCTTCCTTATGGAGGAAGTTGTTCCGTGTCCGCGGTTTTTGCGGGGAGAAAAGGATGGATAAAGAGCGTTAAGACCACGGCATTTATAAAGAACGTTGGCTGTAATAAGCGAAAAAAAAAATCGAAATGGAATTATAATAAAAATATAGTTTCAACAATTATCATTCCATAAATCTATGACATTCATGAGGATCAATGTGTGAAACAGATTCATAAAACCAACACACGCTAATGCAAAAAGACTTTTATTATTCGCGTCTTGCATTAGAAAGAGAGATGAGAATCATTATGAAGTGTCAAAGCTGGCATCATCTGTAAATTAGTCAGAAATTATCATGATTGAAGTTCTAATTATTAAGAAATAATAAAAAATTATCTAAATCTACGGAAAAAAAAAAGGTGATGAGAGAACTAGAATTAATGATTGGTTAAATTATCTTTTTCTCATGAGGTGGAACCGAAGAGATATAGAGACCTATATAACGAAGCTAAATTGTACTACTTGTTTCATACTAGTTAACTCCTGCTAATCTCCAACTTTCCAAGAAATTGGACTAATTTATGTGCAGTGACATCGATCGCTAGAGCTGAAACTAGCGTTCTTAAAATATTGGTATTATCTCCATTGTTAATCACCCTCATGAATCTAGATAAATGTGTTTATTTGGAATTTAATATATATTTTTCGCATCTCCTTCCAAAGATGGCGAACACCTTACGCAACCTGCATTGGCTCTCTACCATCAGGCCGTAACTTTGTAACGTCAAGGTGTTCCAAATTTTCTTCCATTTTTATGTTTGGTTCTTGATTCCTTTCAAGAAGGTACTTCTCAAAAACTGAGAGAAAGAGAAAGAAACAATGGGGTGTTTTGGGAATTCCTGCTGTCCAAAGAAAACGAGGAAAAGCTTCGGCTGAAGGTGCTGCGGTCAAAGAAATCATGCGCACTAAAATGTTAATTTATGAGACTAAATATTTTAATTTATTTATTTAAAAAATCATGCGCATAAATATTTTTTATTTTTTATTTTCTCCCCTCCTTTTTGATTTATGAGAATAATTTTATTTTTGATTTTTATAAAAATAAACAATGTTTATTTTTTACTCTAAAAAAATGCTTGCGAAAATATTGAAAATGATTTTTTTTAAAAAATCAATATATAAAATAAAATTTATTTTCAGAAAATAAAAATAAAAATATTTTAAAAACCAACCTCAGCCTTTGGTTCATGTTTCTGGACATGCTTAAACTCAGACTCTAAACAGAACGACAAAGGAGAATAAAGATAGCGTTTCACATTTGTATCCAGCCAGCAGCTAAAAAAACTATCAAAAATACTAATAACAAATCAAGAAAATTTCTTAACTTATATCGAGAATATCTAATAACAATTCGAGAAAATTCCCTAACTTACAACACTATTTAACGTTCTTGGTCCATTTCTGGCAAATTCATATAGGTGACAAAATGAGAGGGGGGAGAGGCTAATTTTCATCAGCATTGCTTCCACCTGGGTAGGTATCAACATGGAACTCTACGTCAGTTTCATCTATTGTTTTCCCCCTGCAAAATAAGGTCCTAGCAGTCATATCTATGCATGTAATTACATGAAAAATTAAGTTTTAAATAAATATCTTTTCAAAATAAAAGTACCAATGGTCATATGGCCTGAAAATATTGGCCTTATGGTTGAAATAAATATGTCTTAGCTAAAAAAAAGTTCACAATACAAACTTTAAATTAATTTTTTCTTAATATATTTCAAAATCCTCCATAAAGATATCCATTCTTTTTCGAAAGTTACTTTTTCTTTGATAGCTTGCTTCTTGTCAGTTTTTAAGAATTCTTGGCTCTTTTTGAGGCTGAAGAATTCTTTGTTCAAATTGCTGATTTATTCACAAAGACAAGATAATTCGGCTAGAGCTTGATCCTATGATTCTTGGTTGCTTCTAGCTACTCCGTGAAAGCACCAATTGCTTTTTCATGGTGGTGGGCTTGTTTCTTTTGATTATCCTTTCTTTTCTGAAAAGAATTTCATTTAAATATATTAGCTTAACAGAAGGACCTCTTAAGTGTCAAATAAAAATGAGATAGTAGCATCCGAAATAATGAAAGAACAACTAATTTTCTAGTTGATGCCGGGAAAATTGTCACTGCATTAATAAGCATGCATAGTAACAAAGGCCGAGACATCTCTGATGTAGCTGATCAAGCCACGTTCAAATTGATTGACAAAGCTATAGTTCAACAGACAATAAAAGTTGGTCTCGGCACTGATGCCAGAGTCGGTCTTGGCATCGACACTAGAGTCGGACTCAGCACCGACAACAGAGTCGGTCTCGACCTCCAGCATCGGTACATGTCTGACAAGACCTGGCCTCATCGCTTATTCTCTGCTAAGTGATGGCATCTTGAGATCGATAATTATCCACAAAAGGAGAAGAAGACCACCATTCCCTCACGAGCATTTAAGAGAGATGATCTAGCATCAACAATCTTCAAACTTTAGCAGCGCCGAGCTATTTCCGAACCTCGACATGGCCAAGCTATCTCAGTACCCCGGCAGGGCAAAACCACCTCCATACCTCAGCAAGATCGACCCTCATCCCCTCACGTAAGCACCATTGCTGCTTCAAAATACGCTAGATATCTCGAAGGATGAACCACCACGATCGCAAGGATTGCGGAGTGAGCTTTCCAAAATAGAAACAAGAGCCAAATACAATACTTCGTTCATGATCAATGGGATTTCAAATTTTGATAAAGCGTCCATCAGCTTCATCAACTGCTGATCTCCGTAACCGATGGGATTTCGGCTTTATCAGATGACAACTCCCTAAAACGCGCCTGAGAAATCAGATAACTACTAACCATCCTGGCAGCATATAAATACCATGTCCCTATACCCTTCATGTAAGGGCTTTCATATTCTCATAACTCTAGCAAAGGCCACTACTTCTGAGAAACCCTCTCAGAGAGAGATCCTTCTGCTGAAACCCTCTCCTCTCATCTATTTGCCAAGAGTTTTCACTGACTTGGATGTCGGAGAGTCTTTCACAGGGACCACCCCTGTGCTTCCTGCGTAAAGATTGCCTTATAGGTCCATCCGGATGGAAGAGTGCTATTTGGATCTCGATGTGCACCGTTCCCAAGCCGAAGAATAAAATTCAGCAGCAATACTAGCAAATCTAAAAAGTGGTCTAGATGTTATCCTCATTGACTGACAAGATGTTCTCCAAAACTTTCAAGAGAATATCAATGGTTAAGGTTATTTCCTTTTTAATAAGATCAATTGGTTTTATTGAATAGCTCTAAAGATGTGGCGCTAGCATTAGTATAGGGATCTCCAAATTAAAGCTTTGAAGGATAGCCTTGACATCGTCAGATAGATCTTTAGGCTGAGAAACATTCTCAGCAAAAGTCTACAGGAAAATCAGAATAGCTAGCGATAAATTAAGTTAAAAATAATCATAAGCCCCAAAATACTCAGGGTTGGGTATTGAAAGGAATACCAATAATCATAAGAGCTGAAGGATTAATATGTAATAGAAAAATTATTCACATAAAAGATCATGAACGTAAATTTACACATATATCCTCTCTTATAATAACTAAATATATAGTGGTCAAAGAAGCCGGTTAATTTGAACATTATTTTTGTTTTATGTTATAATGCCATTGTTGTTGGTTTATCCCTCTCTTCCATTGGATAACTTTATCTTTGATAGATATTTTTTTTTTCTTTTAGCAAATAAATTATATAGAAGAAAGTTCAATAGTTTATGAACTTAAATAAAAATATTTGTCAATTTATTTTTTTATTCAATTTTGCTATATTAACCGGTTAATTTCAACAAATTCAATTGGTGAAAATTTACTGGTGATAAAACTAATGACTTACCTAGGTTCAAGCACTATCATCGTGGGTAAGATGATATTTTTCCTCTTATACATGCTTGTGAATATGCGGATGTGTGCATGTAATATTATGCATGCACGTAATATAATACAGAAGGTCCATGCATCTTAAAGAAATTATGTGGCTAATAGGCGATTGGGATATGGTGACAAGAGAGCAGTATAAAGTAGTATGGCAGGTATTTTTTAATCATGATATCATATCTTACAAACAAAACAAAATTTATCATTTTGTATTTGTTTGCTAGTTATTTTTCTTATTTTAGCAAATTAGTTATTTTTTTAACTCACAAAGTATAGCATCAACCAATGCTCTAGAGCAACTGTGTTTGGTTCATAATCCTTCGTAACCTCAAATTTGATTGACAAGTAGACTATTGAAATATTATATTTTATTAAAATTTTATCTGCCTTATATATTTTAATTTCTGTAGAATCTGTGTTAGTTTATCAAGTTGCCTTCCCTGTCATAGACTCCATCAAGATATACCATATTAGAGGATATTGTTACAATTTTTTGTATAATTAAATACTCTTAGCATAGAGGCTCGTTGCAGGATTGATTTACAGAAAAGTCTTTAAACACAGTCTTTGGTGTAGCAAATTTTATATAGACTACATCGTTTTTTTATTAATCTACATGAATCCTAAATGGCTTAATGCGATGAGACAAAATGAGATAGCGGAATACCATCTTAAATTTTGATGTGACGTGCATTAATATCTATTTTGAAATTCGGTGTTGTAGACGTTTTTTCTGAATGTGTGTCATAATTATATAACTACGATGTTGTAAATTTATAACTAGAATATATATATATATATATACTTTCTGAACGGTTGTCTTATTTTTACAACTATTTTATTGTAGTTTTACAACAGGGATGTAATCTTAAATTTTTACGTGACGTGCATTTATACCCATCTTTTTTTTGAAATTTATGTACGACATATTTTCTGAATGAGTGTCGTAATTTTATAATATGGTGTCGTAAATTTACAACTGGAATGTTGTAATTTTTTTTGGCTTTCTTAAGGGTGTCGTAATTTTATAACTACGGCGTCGTAAATTTACAACTGGGATGTCGTACATTTTTTGGCTTTCTTAATGGGTGTCTTAATTTTATAACTACAGTGTCGTAATTTTACAATTAGAGTGTCATCTTAAATTTAGATATGACATATATTAATACCTATTAGCTTTTTTTTTGGAATTTGTGTACAAACATATTTTCTGAATGGGTACCGTAATTTTATAACTATGGTGTCATAAATTTACAACTGGGTATCATAATTTTTTTTGGCTTTCTGAACGGGTATCGTAATTTTATAACCATGGTGTCGTAATTTTACAACTGGGTTATCATAATTTTTTTCGTTGAGATTTCGTAAAGTTGTCTTAACATTTTTTAATGGGTGTCGTAATTTTATAACTACGGTATCGTAATTTTACAACTGGGATATATATCTTAATATTTTTTTTGAAAGGTAAGCAGTCCCATCTTATCCCATCAAAGATAGTATATCATTTATGAATTCGTAATCATGATCTATGTTATTTCATTTCATCGTGTTGAGTCATATAGAATATACATGAATTAATGAAAAAAATAATATAATTCACATAAAATTTACTTCTTGAATGTAGTGTACAAAGTCTTTTCCTTATTTTACAAGCAGCTGGGAACAGGGGAAACCGTCACTGTTTTTGAATAATAGACTAATAGTAAGCTTGGGTTTTGGTTTTCTTTCCCATTTCTCTTCCAAGTTCGAACCTTCGTGGCGAAGAGAGGTTGCTCTCTTGAACCGTCCTGTTGTCTTTGACTTTGTCTGACAAGGAAATTGCGGGTTAATAGTATTAATGAGCTTTGGTTTGGGAACGTCTCTTAATTAAAGTGCTTTATTTCAATTAATATTATATATTAATGAGCTTTGGTTGGGGATCGTCTCCTTCCTTCAGTGGAATAAGAAAGGAGCAAATTACAAGTTTTTGAACGAGAACCCTTCAACCGTCAAACAAACTAACAAACAAACAAAAAATCCTTCAACTCCTTTCGGACATAAACTATTCCTTAGAGCCAAAGTTTTGCTTAGAGTCAAGTTTGGTGAGAAGTCCATTTAAACAAGATATTTGCATTCTTATTCCTTCATGTATACGACGTAAAAGCCATCACCTCAAATTTTCAGTTGTTTTGCTAGTACTTTCTTCCTCCTCCGTTCCTAGTTCCTTCCATGATTTAAATGAAATAAAGCACTTGAATTAAGAGGCTTTGATCCAGAAGCATTGCTTTCTTGCTTGGGCGCTCAGAGATTTAGGAAGCATTTTGGATTTCGCTAATAAAGATCTAGCTGGTAAGTTTTGCCTCCGGCCTTCTTTTTTCTCTTGACGTATGCCTTGGTTTAGAATGGAAGCACCTTCTTTTTTTTCTCTTGACGTATGCTTTGGTTTAGAATGGAAGCAACAATTTCGTTTCATATCAATAAATTTTTAAATTGAGGGATGGATTTGCGAATCAACTCAAATATATATTGTAACAATCTGTTTCGTGACATGAAAGCAAAATAGATAAAGTCCATATCAACTTGGGTTATCATTCAAAAAAATCTAATTGATATTTGTTTATCTTACTTAACTAATTATAAACCATTCAATTCTTTCTTAATTACCCTGTGATGAGACTAATTGAAAAGGGCATCACATAAATATATTGAATATGCTTCGTTTTTTTTTGGAAAAAAAAAAAAGAGAGACGAATGGACTCATTCAAAATTGAAAAATAGATGATACTCTCTGCTCATCCATTAATTTCTTCCCTTCTCTTCATATTCTGTTGTGTGGACCACAGATTCCTCCCAATCCATATGCCGTCGGGTTATTGATTCCTCCCATTCCATAGGCCGCCGGACACAATGTCGTCGGTGTCGCCGGAGACAATTTTCACAAAATTCCACGTCGGTAAGAAACTATTTATTATTCATAGCTCAATCTTTATCATGCATATTATGGGCCAGATTTCTCATAACGTTGTTGCGGCATATATTTTGCAGTAACTGTAGTGTTAGGTGTGGCCGCGGTGGCCTTGAAAGTTTTCATTGTCTACAAGTGTTACAAGTATGCGTACTCTGCGGTGTCAATATTCATAGATCGGTTCATTGGTGGAGCACTGCAACCTTCTCCTACAATTCCAGTTTCACAACCTTCTCCCATAATTCCAGATTCACAACCTTTTCCTAGAATTCCAGATTCGCATATCAGGATGACATCGGTGGAGAACTTTCTCAATGATATTGCTAGAGAGAAACCCATCTCGTTTTCACCTCAGCAGCTGCAGGGTTTCACCCATAATTACTCCACGGCATTGGGCTCAGGTGGCTTTGGAACAGTTTACAAGGGAGAACTTCCAAACGGGATGCCCGTGGCTGTTAAGGTCCTTACGGGAGAGTTGAATAAGACGGTTGAAGAGCAGTTCATGGCTGAAGTGGGGACAATTGGGAGGACGAATCACCTCAATCTTGTGAGGCTCTATGGCTTCTGCTTCAATGCATGCCACGGTGAGGGCACTTGTCTACGAGTACATGGAGAATGGTTCTCTTGACAGCTACTTGTTCCACAGGGAACGTGAGATCGAATGGGGAAAGCTGCATGAGATTGCAATTGGAACGGCTAAAGGAATCAGATACTTGCATGAGGAGTGCCAGCAGAGGATAATTCACTACGACATAAAGCCCGCTAACATCCTCCTTGATGCAGACTTCACTCCAAAGATCGCCGACTTTGGACTAGCTAAGCTGTTAAGCAGGAGGAACACCCATGTGAGCATGCCACGAGGAAGAGGGACGCCAGGCTATGCTGCGCCAGAGATGTGGGAGCCCTTTCCAGTGACAGAGAAGTGCGACGTTTATAGTTTTGGCATGCTGTTGTTTGAGATAGTTGGGAGGATGAGGAGGAATTTCGACAGCAGATGCGGATCAGAAAGCCAAGATTGGTTCCCCAAATGGGTTTGGGAGAGAGTTGAGAATGCCCAGCTAGGGGTGGTGGCATCGATCGGTCTGTGGAATTGGGGAAGAGCGAGCACAGAGAGAAGGCAGAAAGAACGTGTAAGGTGGCCTTATGGTGTGTCCAAAAACAGCCACAAGCAAGGCCATCGATGAGCACAGTGGTCAAGATGCTGGAGGGGGAGATGGAAATCGCCCCGCCATTGAATCCATTCCAGCATTTGCTCACTTCTGGTCCAGCTATTCCTATTCCTATCTGGAGTGGCAGCAGCACGGGTTCAACAACAGATGCAGGAACAAGCGGGAGTCGTGATGAAGAAGACTTCACCCGGCCCCTGATAAGGGCGCATGAAATTGAGATGGAAACTTTATATTATGATATTTCTTAATAGTTAGCTTTTTAATACATCTTAAATTATTTAAATTAGAAATTAATCGAAATTAGAATTTAATAAAAAAATTAAGATTAACTTTATGAATATATATTAGTGATGATTAACTTTTGATAAATTATAAAAATATTATTATCGATAATAAAAATAATTTGTAATAGAGTAGAGTGAAGGAAGCAAATTCATGTAGCAGGTAGTCGAAGAAAAAAAAAAAAAAAAAAAACTTAGATGGATTGAGTTTTATATTTAAAATTATATTGAATTAGTTAAAAATTTATTATAATATATATTTTTTAAATTAAAATAAATATTTATTATTTTAATTAACTGAAAAATTATTGTATCTTATGAAATCGGTGCCTTGTTTCAAAAGTTTGTGAGTTTGAATGGGCAATGATCTGCCACAGAGAAAAAAGTGATATGATGTTTAAAGTTTCTGCACACCTTTCTTTGATATCCGAAGGAGGAGTAGATTGGATTCCAACGCGGAATGTTAGAATTAGATTAACAAAATAAAATAAGATATAGGATGCATGACATCATGTAGAGCCTTTTTTTAAAACCCTTTTTCTCCCTTCAGGTTAAAGACTTGAGATTCCGGAACCACAATCTATAGATGGTAGGCTTTTTCAATTCATAGTCATAAATTTCAATTTACAAATTTTGATTTAAAAGCAGCAGCTAAGAAACGCTATAGCCATAGATGGTCTTCAATTTATGCAATAGATGTCTCGCAAATCGGACAGAGAAAGCAACGATTAGGGCCACGAATAAACAACAGAAATAATTGTATGAAGACTTTGTGACGAGCATTTCACATTACGATATACATGACATGTAGTCAAAATTTGATAGGCACATAAAATAATCTTAAATTCATGAAATATATTCATCATTTCGATATTTTCTTTATTCAAAGCAGCAATGTTTGACTTGGGCTCTTCCCTAGGAAGGAAGTTCTGCCATGTCCGCGGTTTTTGCGGGGAGGAAAGGGTGGAGAAAGATCGTTAAGATCACGGCATTTGGAAAGAACGTTGTCTCGATTGGGTAATAAACGGCAAAAAAAAAAATCGAGATGGAATTATAACAAAACTATAATTTTAACAATTACCATTCCACAATTTTATGACATTCATGAGGATCAATGTGTGAAACGGATTCATAAAGCCAACCAACACGGATGGAACAAAACTTTTATTATTCGCATCTTGGATTAGAAAGAGAAAGAAAACTACTTAGGGCGGCCACTCTCCTGGTGAACCGCTGCACTCCTTATTATTTGCCTATGGTCTCATATCAAGGATGGCTTTAATCTTCTCTGGATTTCCTCGATCCCTCATTGCATTACCAGAAAGCCGAGGAACTTCCCTAGTGACTCCAAACATGCACTTGTGGGAGTTCAGCTTCATTCGGTAACGATGCAGATTATTAAAGGTCTCCTCCAAGTTGACGACATGATTGATGATGCAAGTACTTTTGGTCAACATATCATCCATATACCTCCATATTTCGTCCGATTTGATCTCCGAAGATTTTATTCATCAACCTTTAATAAGCTCCCGCATTTTTTAATCCGAATGGCATTACCTTATAACAATAGATGCATTTCTCGGTTACGAAGGAGGTATTACTCTTGTTTATGGGTCCATCCTTATTTGATTATATCTTAAGAAGGCGTCTATGAAACTGAGGAGCTCATGACCGGATGTGGCATCGACAAGCTGATCTATTTTGGGCAATGAGAAGTTGTCTTTTGGGCATGCCTTATTGAGGTCGATGAAGTCGATGCAAATCCTCTAGCTTCCACTGGCCTTGCGGACCATCACCACGTTGGCCAGCTGTTGACTCAGATGGCAACCCAAGAGGGGGGAGGGGTGAATTGGGTTCTTTAAAAAATTTTACACTTAAAAACCAATTTCACTAAGTTAATGTGCACAAGTGAAGTGATGCAGTAAATAATAAACATAATATAAATGAGAGAGAGAGTAATGAGCACGACAAACACAAGAAGGTTTATAGTGGTTCGGTGTTATCTACACCTACGTTCACTCCAAAGTAACTCTTGGGTCCACACTATAATCACCCTGATAACAGCTGAGTTGTTTTGCAAGATCACAACTCGAACTTGTTATTTTACACGGGGTCACAACGAACCCAGCTGGTTTTCACGGGTTCACCAGCACACAACCCAACGTAAGCTACACTTAGCTTACCTCGAGCTCAACTACCTCAACTAATTCAATCCCATGATTGAATTAGGACACAAGCAATTCAGATAAATGTTTATAGCACTTAATAGCTCCTTAAATGAGCAAATATGCAATGTAAATAAATAAGAATAGAAAAGTATGATTTGGAGCGATTTGAAGTTGAGCTTTTCTTCTTTTCCTCTTCTCTTCTGAATCGGCTAAATAAATTTGAACTTTGATTCTTGACCGAAGCTTGTTGAAGAGAAGTTGGAGATTTAGGGCTCTTTCTCTTTTCCTTCAAAAATGGAAATCCTTCGGATTTGATCTTGAAACACCTTTGGATTTCTCTTCTATCTTTCTTCTATTGATGGCCTTGAGCACAGAGATTTTTCTTTTTGATTTTTCTCTTTTCTTTTTCTCTATTTCATACCTCTGTTTTGAAACGGTTGACCTCCTTTTATAATCTTCTTTAATCCAAGATTAGGTGAAAAATAGCCGTTGAAAATGTACTTGGATTGCTTCCTCACGCACAGAAATAGATCCGTTGGGGGTTAGGTGAAGAAATGTTACCGTTGGAATCCGTTCTAACAGATTTGAAATTCTGTTCCTGATAGGTTGGAGTCGGCCCTAACTTTCTATGTGTCGGCTCTATGTTGTGTTTCCAAAAATAGTAATAAAACATCCATTGGGGAGTCGGCTCCGAGAAACTGTGGTGTCGGCTCGACGCGATCTGAAGTCGGCTCTAATTTTTGAAGATGTCGACTCTAACGATGTCCCAAAAATACACTCTCTGTTCTCAGGTTAGAGTCAGCTCTAAAATTTTTAGGAGTCGGCTTCGAAACTTCAGGTGTCGACTCCGAAACTTTAGGTGTCGGCTCCAAAAACTAGCACAGAAAACCATTTCTCTGTATCTCAGGTTAGAGTCGGCTCTAGCATTTCTGGTATCGACTCCGAACCATGTCAAAAATATTGAACTGTTCTGATACGCTCTTAGGTCGGCTCCAAACACAGTGGGTATCGGCTCTAAGATCTGAACTTTGAAATGTTCCATTAAAAAACTGATTCAAACTTAATTTTGTATATCATTTGAATAACTTAACCTTTCTAAGTTCCTGAAACACTTGTTAATTTCATTAGTAACATAAAAAATATACTCATGGCTTTTGTTAATCATCAAAATCAATAAGTGGGTCAACAATCTCTCCCTTTTTGATGATGACAAAAACATTGAGTATATACATGATTAATCAATGAAATTGATAAAATAAATAATTTCTAAGTTCTCATAGTTAAGCTCCCCCTGAATGAGGTAGCTCCCCCTATGATAACCAAATTAAGTTTATTTGAATTCAATGTATATATGTTCTAATCAAACACTTAACACATATACAAACATCTTTTCATATATGTTATTAACATTAAATGCATATACTTAAACAAACCTTTCTCCCCCTTTTTTGTTATCAACAAAAAGGTTAAGAAAGAAGTGCTTAAGTCAAAATCAAAATTAATGCTTCAATCAGGATTCAAGATAACATTCAATGAATACAAAGTCATTCAGAATATTTATTAATTCATTGCAAAATACATCATTACTTCAAAATACATCAAAACATCAAAGTACATAACTTGTCCTAAGTACAAACTAAAGTTCAAGAGAAAAACAAAGCTTGCAACATCTCAAAATCTCAGAATTCTTTTCAGCTCTTCTAGAATTTGTCCCATGCGCTTCTCTTGAATTTTCATAAAATCATTTAGCATCTTTTCAACTAAAGCAGCTGCAACAGTAACTTTTTCTTGATGTTCTGCGTTGCACTTTAAATAGTGTCAGAGTCACCTGTAATATCCTTGATCTTATCAAATATCAACCTTTTGTCTTTCATCAAGGTAACAGAAGATGTGCTCAAGGATGACTTTCACATTGATCTTATCCTCTAAAGAATAAAAATGCTGCCTAATTCCCATAAGATGATTCTCAAGTTCATTTTTCTTCTTAGCTTCATGACTCATAAATAATTCTCTCAGCTACTCCAACTGAGTCTCAGAAAAACCAGTAGATGCCTGAGCAAAAGATGTGGGTGCAGGTGCTGGTGCAGGAGGTGCAGGACAACTGGGACTTGGCGAAGGATGTCTCACTGAAGGTCCTGCAACTGATGGACCAGGGGATGCAGTGTCCATCTCAGCTGTACCATCATCCAAATGCCCTTTCCTTTCTCATTTACCATTGATCTTCACGAAGCCCATACGGTGCAAGGTAGCCTTATTATAATAGTCTATATGTCTAAGGCTCTTTAAAGGATTATTATCCAATATATTCACACCTTGGCTCTGAAAGGCCATAGTCAAAATCATACCATAGGGTAGGGTTGACCTCTTCTTATTGCTAGCCTCAGCCATGTACCAAATCATTATTCCAGGTAAGTTTATTGGTTGGCCGGTCACTACAGAATCCATTACTACAACATCCCTCTTGGATACATACTCAAATCATCCGGTCTTGGGGAACAAAATTCTGTTACAAATATTATGCAAAAGTCTTAACTCTAAGGGCAACTGATTAACCCTAATCTTTTCAAATTCAGTCACCTCTCTTCCAAGTAATCTTGATAAGGCCTCACCTCTTTCACTATAAGAGTTGGCAATAGGTCCAATGATAGGTATTTTTAACAAACTTCCCAAAATTTTCGAAGTTAGGTGAACTCTAGTACCTCTCACAAAACTAACAAGGCCTCCGTCTCCTCTAGTCAAGTTGAGATAGAAATCCTTTACTAATGCCGGATAAGTAGGAACATCTAAGGAACATACCTTCTCTAGTCCCATCTCCTTAAGCTGTCTTCCAAGAGAGAATCCCTCTGCTTCAAAAAATTCAAAATCCACTTTTCTTCCATTGTTATAACCTTTCCTGCTAAGAGATCTACATGCAGAGAAGAAGGACTAGGGATGGCACTAGGAGTGGAGGAGACAACGTAGAAGATGAACTGGGTGAAGGTTGATGTGCTGGATGCCTCACTGTTCTTTTTCCCATCGTCACGGTTGCTCCGAATACCGATCCTCGGCGCTTAGGTGCCATAGATTGCTAGGGAGTGATGGATTAGGAAGATTCTAGGATTTGAAAGGTTTGGAGAGAGTTTTGAAAAGTTAGAAGTCGAATGGGGCCAAATAGGTGTCAACTCTGCCCTAATATAGTCAACCTGGGACCACAAGGTATCGGCTCCCACAAAGTCGGGTGTCGACTCCAAGTCGCTAACACAGTTAGCGCTTGAAATAGAGTCGGCTCCGCAAAAGCAGGTGTCAGCTCCAAGGTCACAGACAGAGAACTACACAGGCAGGTGTTGACTCCACTAATAGAGGTGTCGACTCCAAAATAGTTTCAGTAAAAAAATTAGATTTCCAAAGGATATGAAACTTGTCAAAATAATCAATAAATTTGGATAAAATTCCTTGGAATATGGTGAATCAAAGGGTTCAAATATCTAGATAAATTTTCCTTAGAATCATAAAAGATTTCAAGAAAATAATTGAGTTATAGATAGCCATTCCTAGAAGTTTCAAAATCATTACGATGGGTCACAAATTCCTAACTCTTCTCTAAGATAACAAAATCTTTCTTCACTTAGGGTTTTAAAATATGTCTGCTAATTGTTCATCAGTACATACGTAAACAAGATAAATATCATTATTAGCTACATGTTCTCTAATAAAGTGATATCTTATTTTAATGTGTTTAGTTCTGAGTGTTGAATTAGATTTTTAGTTAGATTTATTGCACTAGTATTATCACATCTAATTGGAGTTTTATCAAGTGTTATACCATAATCTTCAAGTTGTCGCTTAATCCAAAGGATTTGAGCACAGCAACTTTCAGCTGCAACATATTCAGCTTCAGTAGTTGATAATGCAACCGAATTTTGCTTTTTGCTAAACCAAGAGATTAAGTTACTACCTAAAAATTGGCATGCACCACTTGTACTTTTTATATCTAGTTTACAACCAGCATAATCAGAATCAGAATATGCAATCAAATTTAATGTTGAGTCTCTAGAGTATCATAGTCCTACATTTTTAGTTCCACTTAAATATCTTAGAATTCTTTTACAGCAATTAAGTGAGATTCTTTAGGTTCAGATGATATCTAGCACATAAGCAAACAACAAACATAATATCAGGTCTACTTGCCTTAAATAAAGTAGTGAACCGATCATACCTCTATAATATTTTTGATCAACTTGCTTACCATCTTCATCTTTGTCCAGTTTGCATGAAGGACTCATAGGTGTTCCAAGGGGTTTAACTGATTCCATACCAAACTTGTTGACAATTTCTTTGTGTACTTTGTTTGGTTGATAAAAATTTCCTCTCTTCCTTGTTTGATTTGTAGTCCAAGGAAGAAGTTAAGTTCTCCCATCATGCTCATCTCAAATTCACCCTGCATCAACTTTGCAAATTCTTGACATAGAAGATCGTTAGTAGCACCGAATACAATATCATCACATAATTTGTACTACTAATAAATCTTTATCTTTTCTTTTCAAAAATAAGGTTTTATCAACATTTCCTCTAGAAAAATTATTTTCAATTAAAAATTTACTTAGTATATCATACAAGCTCTAGGTGCTTGTTTTAAACCATAAGTGCTTTGTGTAATTTAAAAACATGATTTAAAAATTCATGATCTTCAAAATCGGAGGTTGTTCACAAAAACTTTTTCATTTATAAATCCATTTAAAAATGCACTTTTATATCCATTTGAAATAAATTAATGTTCCTATGACATGCAAATGCAAGTAATAGTCTAATGCTTCTAATCTAGCAACATGTGCAAAAGTTTCATCAAAATCAATTCCTTTTTCTTGATTATATCCTTTTGCAACTAATCTACCTTTATTTCTAATTACTATGCCATTTTTATCTAATTTATTTCTAAAACCCATTTAGATCCTATAACAGGATGACCTTTGGGTCTATCTACAAGGGTCCATACTTTATTCCTAGTAAATTGATTTAATTTCTCTTGCATAGCTAACATCCAATTACTATCTTTTTCGGCTTCTCGATAGTTTTAGGTTCTATAGAGATACAAATGCAAGATGATTATTGATATTTCTCATTGATGATCTAGTTCTTACACCTTGAGATGGATCACCTATAATCAATTCCTTGGGATGACCATAAGCATATCTCCAATCTCTAGGTAGATCTACATCATTACGAGTAGTATTAATAACATCATCCTTAAGTGAATCATCATCTTTAGCCTTAGGTTTATGATCTGAAGATACATTTATATTTAATTTTTTAATATCTCTTTCAAGCAAATTTGTATCTTCCTCATCATCAATCTTTTCAGAACTTGATGCTAAAGACTTATCAAATACTACATGAATTGATTCTTCTATAATTAAATATTTCTTATTAAATACTATATAAGCTTTGCTAGAAGTGGAATATCCTAAGAATATACCTTCATCAGATTTAGCATCAAACTTTTCAAGATTGTCTTTACCATTATTATGAATGAAATATCGATAACCAAATGCATGAAAGTAACTAATGTTAGGTTTCCTATTAAGCCATAATTCATAGGGAGTTTTCTTAAGAATTGGTCTAATTAAGGCTCTATTTAGGATGTAACATGCTGTGTTTATAGCTTCGGCCCAGAAATACTTTGGGAGTTGGCTTTCACGTAGCATGGTATGGGCCATATCTTCTAAAGTCCTATTTTTCTTTCTACAACTCTATTTTTTGAGATGTTCTAGGGGCTGAGAAGTTATGATGCATGCCATTTTCAATACAGAAATTTTTAAATAAGTGATTTTCAAATTCAGTTCCATGATCATTTCTAAGAGACACTATGGTATTATTTTTCTCATTTGTGACTTTCTTGAAGAATTTCAAAAATATAGGGAAAGTCTCATCTTTGTGAGCCAAAAACAATACTCAAGTGATCTAGAATAATCATCTACTATCACAAGACCATATTTCTTTCCTTATAGACTAGTGGTTCTAGTAGGTCCAAAAAGGTCCATATGAAGTAGCTCGAGTGGCCTAGTAGTGGAAATAATATTTTTAGATTTGAAAGAATTTTTAGTTTATTTTTTAAATTGACATGCATTACAAATTCTATTATTTTCAAAATCCAATTTTGGAAGTCCTTTAACTAAATCCATTATAATCAATTTTGAAATTAAGTGTGTGCTTACATAACCTAGTCTACGATGCCATAGTCATCCAATCTTATTTACTTTAGCATTATCAGCAATTAAGCAATAATTACTAATAGACAAATTGTCTAAATCAATTAAGTATACATTGCCATTTCTATTTCCAATAAATATAATGCTATTGTCAATGGGATTTGATACAGTGCAAATAGAAGCTTCAAAGGAAACTTTGAAATCTTTATCACACAGTTGGCTAATGCTAATTAAATTATGCTTTAATCCATCTACATATAAAATATTTTTAATAAAAGTGGAGGGAGTGATTTGAATTTTACAAAGCCCATAATTTAGCCTTTGCCATTATCTCCAAAAGTTACAACTCCTCCTCTTTTGATTTCAAGGGTGATGAATTGCTTCTTGTCACCTATCATATGTCTTGAGCAGCTACTGTCAAGATACAATTTTCTTTTTGATCCTTTGGCCGCAAGACACTCCTGCAAGACAATCAAATCTTATATTTAGGTACCCAAGCCTTCTTGGGTCCTTCATGGTTAGTAGCAATAAAGATTATTCCTTTTGGAACCCATATTTTCTTACCTTTAAGACTTAAATTCTTATGAGACATTTTGAAATTGCATTCATAAGATTTATGTCCCTTTTTGTTACAATGATAACATGAAATATCATTTTTCTTTACAAAGAAATTGTTGACATATTTTTATTTCATATGTGATCTATATCCTAAACCATCTTTATCAAAAATAGCTCTTTGATTGTTCAATAGTAAATTAAGTTTTTCTGAGCTATTTGTAAATTTATCAACAATATTCTTATACTTATCAACTTCTTTTTTTAAATTAAGATTTTTATTAGAAATTAATTCTTTTTCCTTCAATATGTCTTCTTTTTCATATTTCAAACTTTTGTTCTAAAAAATAAGATCTAAATTTTCAGTTTTCAATGATTTTTTTTTGTTTCTCAAAATCTTAAAATCACTAACTAATTCATTAAAAGCGTCATACAATTCATAAAAAGTAAAATCATCATTGGGGGTTTCAGAATTTACCTTATTATCGTCGTTCGCCATGAAGCATATGTTGGCAACCTCTTTTTGTTCTTCTTCGGATGAAGACTCTTCACTATCACTCCAAGTTACAACATAGGCTTTCTTCTTTTTCTTGTATCCCTTCTTTAATTGAGGACATTCAGATCTAAAATGTCCCGCTTCTTACATTTATAACATATTAAGGGATCCTTATCCTTGTCCTTATCCTTTTCTCTTTCTCTTTCTCCTTCCATTTTTATTCCAGACTTTCTATTATGGAAGGGTATCCTTCTTTGCATAAATTTCTTGAATTTCCTAGCAAGGAGAGCTGTCTCATCATCATCTTCATCATCTTCACTGCTGCTCTTTTACGATCGTTGGACATGACATATGTTTTCTTGCATCATAGTAGTTCTAGAATGATATGTTCTGGCTAAGATGCTTATATTTATGTCATTTTGTTGTAGACATTTCTATCTTATGCTATAAATTACCATCCTTTTTTGCTGTACTCTGTTGTCAACTTTTTCAATCAGCACTTATGCATATGGTTGTATCATTAACTACTACAATTTTTGATTAGATGGACCTATTTCAAGATGTTATGGCATTTTTACTAGATGAGGACAACTACTGGCAAGATGTCCTAACTGTTTTGATAAGTAATGGGTTCCTTTATATACCCAATGTTAATGTTAATTCAAAGGTCCCATGCCGTACTCGTCCATTCTCGGGTCACGAAAACGTTGCAAATATTTTGAGTGGACATCCAAACAGAGGATATGATCACTTTAGGATGACAAATACAATGTTCTTCAAGTTGCAAGACTTGCTTGTCTCGAGAGGGTTGGTGAGTAGCACACGTAACTTATCGGTTCAGGAGCAACTAGAAATCTTCCTATACGGCATAGGGCATGGTGTTAGTAATAGAGTGCTGGCTGAAACGTTCCAGCACTCAGGGGAGACAATATCCCGACACTTCAACAACATACTGAAAGTAATTTGTTTGCTTAAGCATGAATTTATCGTTCAACCTCAACAGGAGACGGCCGTTCACCAACGGATTCATGGCAACAAACTTTTCAATCCTCACTTCATGGTAGGTTTGGAGACTCCCCAGACACCAAAATTTTTTTTCAATCTTCTCATTCCCAGGTCCTTGATACATTTGTTTGCATTACAGAATGTTGTTGGAGCAATCGATGGCACACATATACCTGCAACGATCAGGAAAAGCAAACAACCACAATTTCGTAATCGAAAGGGGACCATTTCTCAAAATGTCATGGCTGCAGTCTCCTTCGATCACTCCTTCCTATTCGTATCTACTGGTTGGGAGGGATCTTCGGCTGACATGAGAGTCCTACGCTGGTATGTCGAGTATGGAGGACTCATTGTACCTGAAGGTACATGCATATAACAAACTACTTGAAATATTTCATTTAAACACTTCTTTTAACCTGTGTGAAGACATCAACGCAATGTTGTCATGTACAGGAAAATTCTATCTTGTCAACTCTGGATATGGCAATACAAATAAGTTCCTTGCCCCTTATCGGGGTAATGGTACCACCTTAGTACCTTCAACAATCCAAGGGCTCGCCGATACAATAATTGTCGAGACTTATACAACCACCGACATGCTCAACTCAGAAATTGCGTTGAGAAGGCCTTTGGAATACTTAAAAAGCGCTTTAAGATTTTAAAAATTGCCATTCCATTTCCCTTCAAGGTTCAGAAGCGTATCGTTATGGCTTGCTGCGTAATACACAACTTCATTCGACGTAGCCAAGGCAACGACAAATACTTTAACATATCTTCTGAACTGTTGCCCGTTGATAATGATGACGATGTTGATCCTTATCTCATTATAGGGGACAACGAATCATGAAGAGGCGATCAACTACGCAATTTCATAGCTTCGAGGCTTGGGGATGCTTATAACACGCGAAATAAGTTAACGATGACTCGTATGTCTTCGGTCGCTGCATGCTCGTACATAAATTTACAGTTCCTATGCCGATCATGATTCACTTTATAAGTAGTGCAATTTATTCATTCATTTGTGTTTCACATTGAATCACCGTAATGCAGGAAATCAGGGTGCTTGCTCCTGAGACTTACTCATGCCTGCCCAAAGTTATTATGTAGTTTTCATGGGCCGTAGACGAGGGGTTTATGATTCATGGGCTGAGTGCCAGCGTGAGGTTAGTGGGTTCAAGCATGCTTTGTACAAGAAGTTTAAATGTAGACATGAGGAAATTGATGCATTCCTCAATTACCGTAAACCTTTCGACATTCAATATGTGGAAAATACAATGAAATGGAATACGAACAAGGAAGAAGGGATGAACAGATGTGTAGGACTGTAGGTGCACCGGTCAGAACAACTATATTGCTTTTCATATCCTTCCTTGTAGTCTTCCTCTTGGGTTACTGTTTGGGAAGGCAACGTTGATGCTTATGTTATGTAATATCGAATTGACTGCTGACACTGATGTTTCGCAATGTTGTGCGATGGGCAGCGTACTATCTTACATTGACATGTTATGCCATTACTGCTATTGTACTTTAATTTGCTATGCTGGGATAATAGTAGGCTTACTTTAAACTATTTAAAGTAACATTCTCTTACATTGAAGTTTTGAATATATATAATGTTGAATTGGATAACTGACATGTGTTTTTTAAATTGACTCCAGTGCCATTAAACCGTCCTACGACTATTTCGTTGACCTAATTGATATAGAAGCGTCGGCTGTGAATTCATGACTTGGACGGCATTTATAAATGCAACCGTTGTGAAGCATCACAGTCAGGTGCTGTATCAACGATGACGGCGATGATGATTGGCAGACACATAGCATTTCCTGAATTGGATGCATGCAAAATGTGACCTTCAGGAAATACCTGCTGAAACTGCCATCCTGAGTCAACTCAATATATCATCCATATTTTGATAATGGATTACGTCAGTAACTTGACTGAACAATGATGAAATTGGATTTAGATTACATGAAATGTCTAAAAGTTTTCATGGCATTTTACAACTAGAATTTTTGACATTTTGTTGGCTTTTTTAGAATTTCTCTATTGCCGTGACATTTAGGTTGTCATGTGATCTTTTCGATTCTAGTTTTGAATTCAGCGAAATTATTTTCATTGCATTTTTCAACTATGTTTTTGGTTCTTCAGTAGCCAGTACAAGTTGCTTCTTTCGTGATGAAACAAAACACCAATGTTCTGAGTTCGGGACTTGATACATATCAAGTACTTTAATTTTGAGTAGACTTCATTGCTATATGGTTGCGTATGTGAAGTGTCGGCTGTGAGGTGCTCTTGACTTGGAGGGCATTTCAAAAATGCAACCATTGTGAAGCAACACAGTCCGACATGATACACATGCCGAGGGCAATGTCTTGGAGTATGATGCATTGCATGACAAAGTGTAAGCAGAATCAGCCAATTCATCCACAAAACCGACAACTGATGAACTGTTTGATTCTAGTATGGAATGGTCGGGGGGTATTTTCATCGATTTGTTGAACTGTTAATTTTGGTTGTTCCTTCGCATATTTCAAATGTGTTTTTGGGGAACTTTCTAGGCATTTTTAAGCTAACTTTCCGGCCATGATATCAACCCTTTGAGGGGGTCTGAATGTTTCTCGTATTTAATTGTCTGTTCAAGTATTTTCATGGGGGAGTTGGTGTGTTATTAGCAATTCTCAAATGGTTTTTTTTGGGCATCTTCTTTCAATTTTTTACCGTCGTGTCAAGCCGTGAGATATATCTTCTGAGGTGATCTGTTTGATTTTATAAATGAATTATCTCGGGGGTATTGTCAAGCTACTTGTCATCCGTTGTTTTTGGGTACTTTCTTAGCATATCCGATCAGTGTTTTCCGGTATCTTCATGGCATATTTCGATCAATGTTTCAGGCCGTGGCAATAGGCTTGTGAGGTTGGCTGGTTGTTTCTGTTATTCAATTGCCTAAGGGGATTTCAATGGAACTGTTGAACTGTGCCACTGATAGTTCACTTGCAATGTTGGGTTGTGTTTTGGCGTATTATCGTTGCATTCCTGCATGTCTGCTTATGGGTATTTTCTTAGGAACTGTGAACCGTGTTTTCATGGCTGCAGTCTTAACAATTAATGACCTTTGTTCAAGATGGTGACATGTGTCTTGGGAGGAGCTCTGTTGGATTGTAGTAATGAAATGGCTGGGGGTATTTTCTACTACATTTTTCATGTCTTCTTTGGTACTTTCTGAGCAATTTCGATCTTGGAATTTGGGTATATTTCTGCCATTTTCGATCAATGTTTCAGGTCGTTTCTGTTAGCTTGTGAGGTTGTCTGGTTCTACCTGTTATCCAATTGTAGGGGGGGGTATTTAATGGATTTGTTGAACTGTGCCACTGCTACTTCACTTGCATTGTTTTGATGTGCTTTTTGTTACTTTCGTGGCATCCGTTCACTTTGTTTCAGACCGTTACATCATCTTTCTGAGGTGCTCTGTTTGCTTATGCTTTTGAATTGTCCGTTCAAGGTAATTTCCTGGAAATTATCACGTCTGATGGTGGGTATTTTCGTAGCAACTATCAACTTTGTTTTTTGGAATTCTATCTTTTGTCAATTATGACCTTTGTTTCAGGCATTGACATTTGTCTTGCGCTGTGCTCCGTTTCATTGTAGTAAAGAAATGTCTGGTGGTTTTTTCTGGGTACCGTCCATCTTTGATTTTTGGTATTTTCTTAGCATTGTGGATCTTTTTATTCTCGGTTTACTCATGTCATTATTTGATCTTTGTATGACGCCGTTACATTATGCTTCTGAGGCTGTCAGTTGGTTTCTGTTATTTATTTGTTTGCGGGTCTATTCATGGATTTGTTCAACTGTGGATTTAGGTAGTTCCGTTGCCATTTACAAATTGTGGTTTTGGGTTCAATCGTGGCATTGAGAAATTATCTCACCCCAGTTTCATGGGAATTTCCAACTGTGTTATTGGATATTGTAGACTTCATACTATTTTCATTAATTGTAGTAGGTTCACATATGTTGACTTATAGTCGTTGCAGGGCCATTCAATATGGAGTACTAATATTGGATGAATTTAACAGGAAAATTTGAACAATGATGAAATTGGATTTAGAATCGATCATCCTTTAAAGTTGGAGGCAGCTATGTCATTTTGTGGTCAATTTTAAGGTTCTTCCATTATTTTTCTATGAAGATTTGGTCTGTTTATTATACTTTTCTCTTCATATTTTATTACTGAACCGGTTTCATGTTTTAATCGCTCCCTTCTATATTGGTTCACAGTATGTGTATTGATTGTCACTTGGTTGTTAAGGTAGCCTGCCATGTGATGTTTCTCTAATTTGATTTTCGAATTCAATTTATGACCTAAATCGGCTATGTTTTCAAAGTTGCCTCTAATGGATGATTATACTGGATTCATGGCTATTTGTTGTTGTGAAATGATAGAAGCTAAATCCTATGTTCTGAGTTCATGATTTTGAAGGGATTTAATAATTTCATGGGATGATTTCCGGTATTTAATTGCTGAGATTAGAGGTGAGAATTCAATGGATGCAAGAAACCCTTAAGTTGCAGTTTGGCACTCTATCTTCTATCTGCATTACCACTAACTTGCAGGTAAAGGCTTGGTGCGGTAGTATTCTCACGATTTTGGCTTAAGTTTGATACTCTGCATCCAGGTAATACAAAATAGTAGAATCATTATGGCGTCTTATTGTTATTATTTTGCAAGTTGTGTGCTTTGAGTTATTGAGTTTTGCCTTTTCGTAATCCTCAGTGAAACGTATCGTAGCATTTGAACATATGAATTTTGCAACTATAAATTCCTAAAGGGGGCTTTTTATTTCGCAGAGGCGATGATGATTATTGACGCATTGATGGGACCAACTTTTCTGCCGCGTTGATGTGCACTGGGAGAAATGATTCATCAAACAAATAAAAGTGCTCTCTAGACGATATTCGAACTGGTGTCCTATCTTTTGTATCTGTTGCCGTCTGGCACATTGGTGATACAGATTGAGTCTGGAAACATGGATTTGCATATAAATAGAGTGCTATTGTGTTTCTTCACTTGAAGAGCAATAAACTGATGTCATTGATATGCAGATTTTCTGTTATATTTATTCTTGTTTCTATTCCGGATGTCTAATAAAATCTGGGGTCTGATATCTTCATTTTCAATTATAATATTACTTTGAGAATCTTGTAAATAGATGTTTGTTGGTCCCATAATCGAGCTCGCTTGGTGGGTACATCATCTACTTTCAAAATATGTTCATTAATGAAACACGCTAGACAATGTTAATAATAGAATCGTTATAATGTTTGATATCCTTGCCTACAAGCAGTCGACCTCATGTTGTAGTCAGTTTCCCTATTTAAAAAGGAAAAGTGGAAATTCATCTGATTGGAAATAATTAATACTTTGGTTTGAGATTCTAAAATTTTAAGTGACGTTCCCATATATTTCGTTATAATCTTTTGGATTTGTTGCATTGTACGTTAAGGTTGAAGCCCCTTAACTTGCTTTTGGAAGTTGCCAGGTACATTCATAGTTAAAAATTTTATCCAAACGCTGCTGTAATTATGTAGAGAGACAAATACTTTAATTTTTTTTTAATTATAAGTATAATGTAATATATAATAAAATTAATTTATATTTAAACAAGTTAAAATTTTATTGTTTTATTATCTCAAACTTAATAATTAATATTACTTTTTGGTAACTCGTCGGAGTCTACATTGATATAAAATTAGTTTCAATACGACTTTTATTATATTTTTTTAATGAATTAAAGTTTATTAAATATTATTTTAAAAATCATATTTTGATTCATATTAAAGATAAGAGGTAAGTTTAGGATTATCAAAAAATTCATCAGATATTCCAAGTGGAATAAAGGCTTATTCCCATGTCATCCAAACATCATTTGGAATAACATTGCATTAATTGCACTGGAATAACATGGAATAGCATATTTTCATCCAAACAGACATTTGTAATAACAAGGAGAATAAGCTATTCTTCAAGAATTCATATTCCTATTCCCGGAATAACTTTTTGACATCCAAACGCAGCCCTTAAGAATACGTGATGCATCATATTGTGCCATGTTATGGAGATATGGCCAATCTATGAGAATTATCATGCTCAATAAATTATTATTTTTAGACTATAGTATTTAAATTATTAACGCTTTATTGTAATATAATATGATGATGGTAATATTATTAAATTATAGTGAAATAATATAACTATTAATTATTAGAACACATGACAGTATATCAAGACATTATTTATTATAATGTGATATTATTTATAACATTTATTGTTATATTACAATAAGTACATTATATAGTTGATAATATAAAATTAAATTAGGGCTCAAACCTAAAAGGGTGAAAGTAACCAAAAAAAAAAAAAAAAGATTTGACTTGACATGACCTATTTCAGATTTATGGCCATTTTATAGATGAGGTTTGTTGGTTATAATATCTTAGAAGCACTGTAAGAGATTTGCTCTGTCTTTTTTTTTTTTTTTTTTTTGATAAAGACGGGCGATCATACAAGTCTAGTATGAGTCAGCCCAGATACATCAGATTGCAGAATTTGAAATAATACAGGAGGACATGGTTCACCCATTGTCCATATCCTATATCTTACATGCTGAGCCACGGCCATCGCTGCCCAGTCAGCAGCCGTGTTGGCTTCACGGAAAACATGATAAATCTGGGCAGAATCCACGTTCTGAAGCATAGTCCATATATCTGCTAAGATCGGATTGGTGGATACATCAGGAGCTTTATCTTTCCGTATCCACTGAATGACAGTCATAGAGTCTCCTTCAATAACAAGACTCTGGGCTCGAAGAGTCTGCACCGCATAAGAAATACCTGCCCATGCAGCACAAAGCTCAGCCATGGGAACAGAGAAGTCCAGAGACCCAAATCCACCCGCCGCTATCATTTTACCCTGTGGACCACAAATGATGAAGGCCGAACCAGCAAGTCTGCCGTGAACACTCCCATCAAAGTTGATTTTAACAAAACCTGGAGGAGGGAGCTCCCAAGAAATAAAAACTGTACGTCGGTTCGCTGCCTAGCAGCAGGGGAACCCCAGAGGCCAGATGTATCAAAACCAACAGAATGAAGGGCACGGGCACAATCCACAGACATTGATCTAATTTTTCTTATTAGCTTATGAGAAGAGATACAATCCTCGGAAAAGATAATTGGTTCCTAGATAGCCATATCTGGTAAGCAGTAATCGCCCAAAGGCCTCGATTGTGCTGAGGAGCCGTCCGGAGATCCTGGAGAAAGATAGGACGAGGAGAACCGTAGACATCCACTCTGAACACATAACCCATGAGATACCAAATCCTTCTAGCTCTAAGGCATTTGAATATAGCATGATCAATAGTCTCGTCCTCTGTACCGCATAAGGGGCAGGTCGGCTGGATGGGGAGACCCCTACGGTAGAGCATAGCACTCGTTGGTAGGCAATCCCACAGAAGCTTCCAGATAAAGAGCTGAACCCTAGGAAGAGTGGGAAGCTTCCATATCCACGCAGCATCCTTTGTACTCTGGACCGGAGGCCTGAAAATCCTGACAAGATCCCTGAGAGGGGCCCTAGTGAGGGAGGATCTCTGCCAAAGCCTAATATCAGC
This sequence comes from Calamus simplicifolius, assembly GCA_900491605.1. Taxonomy (NCBI): domain Eukaryota; kingdom Viridiplantae; phylum Streptophyta; class Magnoliopsida; order Arecales; family Arecaceae; genus Calamus; species Calamus simplicifolius. The sequence goes on from UESW01001914.1 coordinate 262,152, forward strand.
GGAGGGGCATGAGATAAGAGGGATCGATAGAATCCTCTGAGAAAGATCCTTGCCAAAAAGACTGGTCACCATGGGGGTGTTCCAGGAGGGGGGACAGATGAAATCAGATCCTTAACCCTCGTATCAGTTGGAATATCAGTGCTAAAGAATGAGGGCCATCGAGACAGTGGAAGCTCTGAAATCCATGAATCCTGAATGGCATCTATAGAATGACCATCTCCAATCATCCAAGAGATATTCATCCGAATGGTGTCGGCAACCTGGCACACCTCCTTCCAAAAGAAAGAGCTGCCTCTGGGCGACGAAATGAGCTCTTCTGGCTTCCAATCACCATATCTAGCCCGCATGACCGAGCTCCAGAGACAATGCGGCTCTAAAAGGAAACGAGAAGCATGTCTGGCCAGTAAAGCTTGGCGTCTGACCACCAAGGATTGGATCCCAAGACCACCTTCATGAATAGACATGCATATCTTGTCCCAAGAAAGAAGATGAATACCATGCCCATTTTGCATAGATGCCCATAAAAAATCTCTGATCCATCTCTCAAACCTCCGCAAACAAGTAGTCGGGATGGCCGTATTTGATAACATAAAGAGCGGAAGGGAAGATAGAACGGACCGAATAATGGTGATCCGAGCCATCATAGAAAGATCAGTGACTTGCCAGCCGTCAATACGCTGACGAACCCGCCTCTCAAGGTCCTCAAAATCAGAGCATCGAGGGCGTCTGCCAGTCATGGGGATCCCCAAATACATAAAGCGATCAGTCTGAGTAGTGATGCCCAGCCGATCAATGATAGCTTCACTAGTAAGTCTGGATGTCTTCGGACTAAAACAAATAGACGACTTCTGAAGATTGACCTTCTGACCCGAAGCTTGACAATAGCATTGAATAATGGAATTGAAGAAGCCGCATTTTCAGTAGTGGCCTGACGCAGAAGAATACAGTCATCCGCAAACAAAAGATGGGAGATGGAAAAACCCGCATCCCCCATTTGAAAGGGACAATCCTCTGGTTGTACTGAGCTAAATGGAGAGCACGAGAGAGATCATCCGCAGCCATGATAAACAGAAGGGGAGATAACGGACATCCCTGACGTAATCCAACCAAAGATTGAAAAAACTCAGTCGGGCTCCCATTGATAATCAAAGAAAAAGAAGGCCTCTGGATACAAGCCATAACCCATTCAGTAAACCTCTCATCAAAACCAAAACCCTGAAGAGAGCGATATAAGAAGTTCCAACTCAGTCTATCATAAGCCCTTTCCATATCAAGCTTAATGGCCATAAGACACCTTCTAACAGGGGCTCTATGAAGGTCGTGCATAAACTCCTGAGTGATAAGAACATTGTCCGAGATAGAACGACCTCTGATAAACGCTCCCTGTTCCTCTGAAATAATACGGGGGATCACCGTCCGGAGACGAGAAGCTAAGAGACGAGCGCAGATCTTGTACATAGTAGTACATAAGCTAATCGGTCTGAAATGCTGAGGAAGAGAAGCGTCTGGGCGTTTAGGCACAAGGGTAATAAGAGTGCGATTCCAATCCTCAGGAATCTGCTTAGATTGGAATACATTTTGGATAGCCTGAACCATTTCCTGACCAACAATATCCCAGTAATGACGGAAAAAGAAAGGCGGAAATCCATCCGGTCCAGGAGCCTTATCCGGACCTAGATCCCAAAGAGCCTGACGGACCTCCTCCGCATAAACAGGCCTAATAAGAAGGGCGTTATCCGAAGAGGATACCTTCCGGGTATCAGAAACCGGGGTAATCGGAATCCCGGTGCCCAAACTTTCAGACCATCTTGAATGGAAGAAATGAAGAAGCTGAGAACGGATATGGTGAATATCCTCCTGATGATTACCCTCATCATCCACTAACCATCGAATTCTGTTGGCTGCCCGCCTCTTCAAAGTAGCCTGATGGAAAAATCTAGTATTACGATCCCCTTCACGTATCCACTGGACTCTAGATCGTTGCCTCCAATATAACTCTTGTTGTCGAAGGAGGAAGTGATGACGAGCAAGATTCTCTCGCAGCAAGGAGAGATCAGAGGGCAAAAGAAATCCATCGAGGTCCTCCTTCGTCTGAATGGCGCTGATAACGGATTCAGCCATCTCCACTTGCCTGACTAGATCCCCAACCTCCAGTCTATTCCATCTGGAAAGTCTTCGACTGGCCAAAATAAGACGACGTGAAATCCGATAGGCTGCATTACCCCTGATGGGAAGGTGCCAGATCTGGGAAATGATCGTCCGAGCAGAAGAGTGGACCGTCCAGAATCGTTCAAAACGAAATTGTTTCCTCTGAGGAAGAACATCCTCCAGGGAAATCAGAATAGGGCAGTGATCCGAGGCAATCCTCGAAAGGTGAGTGACAGTGGCAGCTGGGAATTTTTGGAGCCACTGAGGGGTTGCCAGAGCTCTGTCAATTCTCTTCCAAACGCGAGCTGTCCCCTGACGGTTATTGCACCAAGTAAATTGAGGTCCCGAGAACCCCAAATCAATCAGCCCAGTGGATCCAATGAATGATCTAAATTCATTAATATCAGCTGAATTGGTAACTGGCCTACCCCCTCTCTTCTCATTAGCTTCGGTAATACAGTTGAAATCACCAGCAATAATGGAAGGAATTCCTTGAGCTATAAGGGCAGTCAAATCGGACCAGAGAGTACGACGCTCACGGTAATTCGTACTGGCATAGACTGCCGATATGATCCAGGGATCAGAGTTCCCTTCAGAGACAGCAAGATTTATTTGTTGACTACTTTGATGGAAAGCTTCAATTGTGACAGCAGAGTCACGCCAAACAGCCAAAATACCTCCAGACTGCCCCACAGCCTCTACCGCATATGAAGACCAGGACCGGACAATCTGCCTCTGAAAACGAACCAGACTTTCACCAGACAGCCTTGTTTCTAAAAGAACACATATATCAAAGTTATGTTTCTGAATCAATCTACTAAAAGAGGAACGGAAAGAAGGCTTATTAGCTCCTCTAACATTCCAAATTAAAATCTTCATAGATGTTAACTGGAATTAACTTGGACCACCTCCTGGTCCTCTACCATCTCACTGTCAGCATTCTGAGGAGAGCTGACCTGCATGGCACCAGAATCTGCCTCATTGGAACATGATCCCTGGCCCCTAAGGTTTACCTCGGTAACCTGACCCTCCTGGTCTACAGGCCTTTCAGGATTAATATGATTCAGCATCTGAATCGGTTCCAAGCAACAAAGAGACTGGGCCAGTTTTTGTAGGCAAGGATTGATATCCTTTAGACTTTTGGCCAAATTTCCCTTATCTTTCCCTTTTTTCTTTTCCAGTTTGGAAATGGATCTGGGGGGCATTCCTTAAACAGTACGAGCCCGCTTAAGAGGCCCCGAACCCTTCACCCTAATTTCCATCTGGCCATCAACTTTAGGATCCAAAGCCAATGAAGCAAATGGATTTACTGAAATTAGGGATTGGGATGAAAAAGTTTCAGAGAGGCCACTGTGATTCATTATGTTTTTCCCTTTCACAGTATCAGCTGAAACGGCACGCTGATAAGAGACCGGCACGGCCACCAGAGGCAAAGAATTAAGCTTCCTTCCCTTAGCCACTTTCTTCTTCCTCTGAGGCTTAGCAATAGATTCATCAGCCGCCAAGGGAATTGACAAAGCCTCTGAAGCTGAAGCAGGGCAGTCCGAAGACTCTCCCGGCTTGCTGCAGTCAGAACCAGAATTTCCTAAGCCATGAAGAAATCGTTGTCCCAGCTTCACCGGGGTCTTCCATCCATCCTTCACTCTCGGCTCCAAAGAACCAGGCAGAGGAGAAGGTCGAGGACCTGAGACACCATGCTGAGCTTGACGCAGGGGATCCTCAACTTGCCTCCGTTGACGAACTGCAGCCATCCACGATCCGAAGACGAAGCTGCTGGCGGAGTCCTCCGAATCAACCTTAGCCTCCAACGAACAGGGTCCCTCCAGATGCAAAGACCCACACTTCGGGCAGAATCCTTCCAAGGATTCGAAGACGAACGTCTGCCAAAAGGGGCCATTCAAGCCCTGGACCCTAGTCCCAGGGCGGAGGGGACGACGGAGGTTAACACGCAGAGCCACCCTAGCAAACCCTCCCCTGTTCCTTGACGCCGTCGCAGCATCAACAAAGCAGAAGGAGCCCGCTTGCTCCGAGATGGACCTGAGGAAATCCTCCTTCCAGAACTCCATAGGCAGGCTCGGCAATCTCATCCAAACCAGAGCAGAGGAGATGGATTGCTCGTTCGGGAAGAAATCCGGGCGCCATGCTTCTGTGCCTATAATTTGGCCGTTAATCACCCACGGCCGATTAAGGATTAACTCAACTGCCTGAGAGTCTTCAAAACGAAAAAGATGACACCGGAAAGCCAAGGAGACTGGGACGATTCCTCCAGCGATCCCAGCTCGCCTAAATTCACGAATATAAGCTTCAGCCGGCACCCACCGAGAGAAGGAACGGGCCATCACAGCATTCTGCTTCCAACCAGCCGCCTCCGCTTCCAGCTGAGGGATCGGGATCTGGACAACCTCAGGAAAGATTGACTCCATCTTCTCCACCTCCGACGAAAGAAGGAGAAGAGGAAACCCATCTGAAGCCGGAAGCCGGAGCAGCTCGTCGGGGCAGACGGTCCTTCTCAGTCAAATCCGGAGCCATGACTAGAAGAAGGGAGTCGGAACAGCCAACGGAGGAGAAGCTCTCTCCCAGCCGGCGGAGATCGCCGGAGATCAAGCAAGACGAAAGCTCGCGCACGAATCTAAAAGCAAACACTGCGAGAGAACCAGGGAACCTCGCGCACGATTCTTTGTCTGTCTTTACAAATTGGCACCCTTGACTCCTTAAGGGAGTTGTAATTTTATCAGGCATTAGGTGTATTTTTGTAATCTATTTTGTTTCTTGTTCTTAAATACTTGGTTGTAATACAAGAGTATTCTTATCAATTTCTAAGGAAATTTTAATTAAGAAATGGATATTTTAAGTACAATGTAAGAAAAGGTTGCTCCCTGCAAGGGGAAAAGAATGTTTCTCAAGTCAACATATGACTTCTAGCTTTGCCGGGTGATTATATATGCTTTGTTCATGAAGACCATGTTTAACATTTGAAACCTGCATTGCTCCTTCGGTTCAATCAGCATTAGATGCTCATCAATTAAACACATTCAAAATATTGGCCTCTGTTATTTTGGTTGAACGAATATATCAAAAGATTTTGGTTTATACGTTATAATGCAATTGCAAAGAATTAAATTTTGCAGGGATTGGTCCGACACTTAATTATATATTGAATGCCCAAAATAATAATGTATCAACTGTTTAATGTTGGGTAACTGCTGCTTCGAAATATCGACACAAACCATAAAAATGATCAAGATCCCAATATGTAGGTTAAAACTCGGTCCATAATTTGTGATATTTCTTTCCAAACTGCCTTTAGCGGGCATAGTTTACTATAACAGACTGCTGGACATTGATGCAGCAGCGAGGGATCCAGTGAGTGACTCACTAACTCGAAGACTAGATATAAACAACAACAATAATAGGTATTATGTAAAAATAAAATAAAAATTATCAATTCAAAAAACACTAATACTGTCGCGCTAAAGAAAATATCAAAATTGACAAGAAATGTAAGAAGTATATCATACGTTGCGTCCTTCTTTTCTGGCCGCAAGGCTTCTTGAATGGTTTGTCAGTTCTTTTTGATTTTCTCGAACTCTGTAAATTTTCCAGGCTGATAACATCCCTAAGCATTTTCTAAAAAGATTCGGGACCTATTGGCTTCATATCTTAAACTAGATTTGGCCGGACCCATCTATCTAGCATTTTTATATCCGAATTTGGCTAAGGAATCTCATTTACTTGTCTTGTATTTTTTTTTTTTTGTGATATTAGATAGAATTTTTTTAAAAAAGAAAATCATAGAAGTAAAACGTTAATAGAAACTATTTTTTTTTTCTTTCGCGGTAGTCCTAAAATATTATGGACCTGAGCCCTGCCTTAATCTTTATGTAAGGCAGAGAAGCAGGATCACGGTTTTTGAATTATTGACTAGCGGCCCAAAAACCTGATCAAGCTTAGGGCTTTTTCCAAAGAGAAAGAAACCCTTCAAAAATTGGCGTATGCTGCTTTGAGTGGCGGGCACACGGTATTCTTTAGTAAAAGGTGAAAGAATAGTTCGCTTTGTGCCCACTACGCAGCTAAACTTTTTAAAAATATTCCTTCTATTTATAATTTTTGAGGATAGAAAAGATATTCTAGGGATATCTCCTTATCTCCTATTTCAAACACTGCCTAAGAATATAATAATAAATAGATCAATCTAAATTTGATTCATTTATTAATTATATCCAAAATTTAGATTCAAACCCGACAAATATTATAAGTTTACATAATATAATTCATATAATCCACTCAATAATCTAATCGTATTTGAGTTAATAGAGATAGATGACTTATTTTTAACTCATGCAAGCTAATATTAGATTTTACTCCATCTAATGCATGTATGACTTATGCGACTTATTTAATACTAATTTAATCATAAAATAGCTATATCCACAAAAATAAAAATAGTTACAAAATAATTTAATAATCATCTTGATAATTAAAATTTGAAGGGTAAACTTAATTTGAATAAATTAAATAAATCTAGTAAATTATGTTCAACTAGCAGATCCTGTTACACGAATTAATTTATTTAATAATTAAATTAATTTTAGATGAATTTTGAATTATAGTTGAACATAATTATAGTCAAATTTGTAGCCCAGATCCTGTTCACAGATTATGTTTGAAATTGCCATTCCTAATATCTCCTCTTAAACTAAGCAGGTCAACTGGGCTACAAATTTGGCTGCGCCACATCAACCAAGCTATATCAATCTGAATAAAAATTTTAATATAAAAATTATAATTAGTAACAATATTAAGATAACAGAATCTTATGAGATCTAGCTAGAAAGTTTAACATTAAATTTGTTAGGGCTCCTTCCAAAGAGAAAGAAACCCTCCAAAAATTGGCGTATGCTGCTTTGAGTGGCGGGCACACGGTATTCTTTAGTAAAAGGCGAAAGAATAGTTCGCTTTGTGCCCACCACGCAGCTGCGTGCTTGCATCCAGCGGAAGGCCCCTCGTGATAATGTCATGAAGCCTTTCGGATCTTTTTGTGCTATCCGATATGGACTAATTCGTGAGATGGACTTGGGCACGAGTGCTTGGTTCAGGCTTTCGCGATGTCACGCGATCGTTTTTTCTGGTTAGTTTCTGGCTTGGTCTGGGGAAGTATCCAACTCCGGAGAAAGTTAAAGGGACCCTTTGGCAGCAAATTTGAATTAAATTTTTATTTTTAATTCATAGCATGAAAATTATGTTCGATCAAATCATTTTTAAAAATATTTTTTTAAATTAATCTTAAAATTTTGAATAAATTTAAAAAATATCGATTCATTTTATATTATTTTTATATTTTATTCTTTATTCTCAAAACGCTTAAACTCACGGATTCATTTCATTCTTTTTCTTGCTCCCTTTCTTCATGTGCGGATGATACCTTTATTCAAAAAAATATTTTTTAAAAACATCAACCAAACATGCTACAAATCAATCGAATACAACTCAGATTTTTAGTATAATTTATATTTTCAAAAACAAAATTAAATCTCATAAATTATGGAGACCTTCACAAAATTCCTTTGGAGTGTACCAGGCCCGACCCGAAACTTATTGAGAGAAAAAAGATCTCAGGTTTTTTTTTAAAAAAAAATTAATTTCAAAAATGGACTGGGAGAGGTCTAGTTTACATGGGCCGGGCCAGATGTCCTACTTCTAAACGGGCTCTTACAAAGTCAATTGGGATGGGATAAGATGAACCATTGATATGATTAGGATGAGATAAGATAGGCAATTGATAATTAGCCTCCTAATTGATTAGGTATCTAACATTTAGGAGTTTAATATTTTTAAAAGAAGAGAAGAGAGAGAAAAAGGTCCACTGGCATTTGAAAATCTAGTAGAAGTAGATGTTGATCTGGCATACTTAGGCTCTGACGAAAACAAATAGGTGTTTTATACTTAATTTTGACTCGGGATCGGCTTATATATATATCCAAGATTGAAGGACTAATCTACTGGGGCTTCAAAACGTACCCTTAATTTCATCATCCCTGAACCCACCATTTTTCTACCACAACCGCAAAGAGGACTTGCTAAGAGACCAGCTAGCTCCTTCATTTTGGCTAAGGTTTGAACGATGGATCGTAAACGTGCAAAAACTTTGCGTATTTGTTTTATTACAAGTAGAAAGTTTTTAAGATTTTGAGAAACAATCACCAAAATTTAAAATATTCTGTAGAGAAAAAGTCCCTAATATATATTTAAAATGGTATTTGGCACTTAGAATTTAGATTTTTTTTTTTTACTATGTATTAATTTTAATGGCTAATGTGAAAAGATATGTCCATTTGAAGTAGACATCAGCCTCAGAAACTAATCGTTCAAATTTGAAATACCAAGCGTTGCATCAAGGAAGTATTGACAGGAGGCACAATTCTTCCTTTAAATAAGAGAGATCAGATGAGTATTGCCGTAGAATTTTACACTACTTTTTCTATATTTTTTTCATTATTAGCATACCCATTGAAGATGGGAATGAAGTACAGCAAGGCCATTTTCATTGTATTTATTTCATATAAACTTGCTATGCCAGTAAACACAACTGATCATATCAATGAGAAGATAAACTAGATTTTTGCTTAACTTTAAGCTCTGGCACATCATCATGTTATGTCTGTAGTTAAAATGCAAGCATGCCTACAAAAGTAGGAAGACGAGCTAGAAATTTGAAGCATCACACAAACAGCAAAGAAAGAGTCACCTCAGTGCGTCCTAATAGAGAATCTATCGTACCATCAACCTAAAGCAACAAAATATCATACCTTTAATAATACCTCTTTATCACCACCAAGAAATCTAGACAACTAAATCAGAAGTGTACATGATGAGATGACAGACTGATTTGATGATTTCAACATGAATCTTCATACAATAATGAAGGGCAACCATGGGGCTTCTCCCATGCTCCCTTGGCTTGTTTCAAATCATGCACCATACGCCTTCAAATGAAATCTAGGTAAAGAAAAATCTTACTGCACCACCCTTTGGCACAGCAAGCAGGTAGGTAATTATTGTGCTTCTCTCTCTCTCTCTCTCTCTATCACGTTGAAAAGAACCTGCCGCCATATTAAGTTACATAATAGTGGCCTTGTAAAAACATAATAGTCGCCTTATAAAAACCGTTTGCAGACGACAATGATGGTATGTCAAGGGTACATTGAAGAGCTGTAGTTATGTCTGATAACTACCGCAGATGAATCAAAATTCAACAGCTTATGATAAGATCATTTCATCTTAAGTCAACCATACATGGAACGAAGGACTCCATGATTATTCAATATGTACACCTCCATACAATTTGCTGGCAAATCATTTCAGGTGATAGAATCCCCATCATTTGTTTCATGACAACAAGGCCAAGTTAAAGAAGGCAGGATGATAGGCCTCAAACTGGACTGATGCACGAATGATGAGAATGCATCAAAATTATCCTCCAAATAACTTTCATGACAGCTGATCCAGCAGAGGGCTCCCTTCTTTTGCAAGAACAAACAAGCCCCCATCACCTCTTGAAATTCTAAAATCATGATCAAGGTAAGTTGTTAGAAGCCAGGATTCAGCCCTGTTTCCAGGAATAGGGACTTTAAGAGGTGGCTGGCCAGAGATAGCCCGTGCAATGTTTGCAATGGCTTCTTGTACCGGGTTCAGTGTCTGTTGAACAGGTTTCAGGTCAATCAACTGCCCAAAAATATTTACATTTTCTGGTAGATCCACAGTTGATGATATTTCTGGAGGTTGAAAAGTTCCTTCCGTGAACTGGACCTGCACATTTAAAGGATGACAAACTCAGAGGTAAAGATTCTTAGGCATACCTGATCTTAGAGCTAACCAGAAATGTGTACAAGGACTATGCATCATGTTAAACAAGGAAAAGCATAAGGAGAATTTGAAGAGAGTTAACAATGTTCACTAGGCTGGCAATATGTACAACATACATTCTTAAAAGCAAAAATTTCACATTCATGCAATTCCATAAAAAATTGACTTCTCAAGGCAGTTGGTGCATATCCAAAAGAAATTTTCAACTAATACAGGAATAAAATTACTGTAGATCTGCATGGTGTATAAAATAGCACCATTCTTTTGCAGCAAGTAGCACCGTTTATCAATTGACTTGATTCCTTCATTTAGTATGGCTTGCCGAAAAGCAAAGGTTAATATAGGCCGCTATTGTAACTATAAGAAACTGATTGCATACATGGGCAAAAACAATAACAACAATAAAGTCTTAATCACAAAGTAGTTGGGGTCAGCTGCATGAATCATTTTTCTTCATGCAACTCTATTCTAAGCCATGAGTAGAAACAATGGCTTAGCATTTTTAAAAGTAACAAAATATCCTTACAATTGTTCTTGTTAACAAAGAGTGATAGCAATGAAGTGCATCGTTTTGCAACAATGTGTAAGTGGGCCAGGTAGGACCTGGCCTGAGGTCCCACGCCAGTCCAGTGCTAAAAACACCAAGATCATGCCTGAGTCCCATCTCATACCAGCAGAGATAATACCAAGTCCAAGCTACACTGGGGCCAAAACCACAGTACCACACCAGAGCCTGTTCGAAACCAGCTCGAACATTCCAAGTGCTTTTTAGCCCAAGTTTGCACGTTTTGCCACAGCAGACCAAACTAAGAAACAGGCCTAACTAGATTTTCTCAAGTCCTAAGCCCAAGTCAGGCTTGAACTTATCCCAGCTTCAGCTTCTTAAATCCAGGCCTGGGGCAAGGACAACACGTCTGAGCCTGAGACCAAGCCCAAGCCCAACATTTTCCTGATCAAGTCTTCAGGCCAGTTGTCAGGCAGTGACAACCCTAAGGATGATTTAGGTCATCTCTCTGGTTAGGTTCCATCTGTTTCTCGCTTTCATTTTTTCATTATTTCTAATTAAATTAATTGCTCAAATATGTGAATGGGACATCAGCATGCATTTTTTTAATAAAAATTACTGGTTATTGTAATTTACATCCTTGCTGTCTTCTTTACGGTTACTTCCCACATTCTGACTATACATAGGTTACATTTTTTTTAAAAAAAAATAGCAAAGGACTTTACTGAAAAATTGAACAAAAGAAAAATCATTCATTAAGAATTCAATTTAAAATGAACACAATTCCTCAAATCAAACCTTGCCATACACCATCTTGTGAAAACTCTTCTCAAATCTTATTAACTCCTTGCTTTCATGAACATAAACTGCAGCCCATAAGGTCAATCCACCCAGCTGCCAACAGATTTCGATCTTGTCTAAAGCTAACCAGGCCATGGCCTATTTTTGAAGACAGACATCTTGCTGATAACTACTAAACTCTTTCGCCTTCTCAACTAAAGTTGTGCTTCTTTCACCTTCTCAAACAAGGGTGTGCACCACAGCTGATTACATTTGGATGGTGAAAGGCTTGGGTTGTGATGACGATGACACTGATGCTAACATAACCACATCCCCTATTATGTTTGCACAAGCTCAATCACTGGCATAAACCTATTATGTTTGCACAAGCACAACCAAAACAGGAAAAAAAAAGGAATTGATTGCATAAGCTCCAAACTCCTATTTTGATCAATAATCAGTTTTATCTTTTTTTGTCCTCTCAATTGCTTTTGAAATTTACATTCCTGTAACAGCAATTAGCAGTTATTTGATCTCAAATGCAGCATGCATCTTGAAAACCAGAAATATTTACATTTTTATTTTCATAAAATGAGGAGTTTCACCAAATGAGACAGATAAGGCATGAAGCATCCATCCAATCATGCATCATCACGGTTATACGACCAGATAGATACCACAGCCCATGTGCCAGGGTACAAGAAACCAGATTCACTCAAAACAGACAGCTTCAGAAAATTGAATCAAATATGAAAGGGTAATAATGACACAGAAGTCCTAATTACCAACCATTTACACGCCTATCTTATATTATATTATATTATCACAGACAGTGGAATTAGCATGGAAACAAGTTAATAGGTAAAGCTGTTATTTACTTAAGCATTGAGAATATCCACTCAAGACAAACTGATTACTGGTTTCTGCATCAGGGTCTACATCTGTCAATAATGAAAGTCCAGTAATCATAGAGGCAATAAACCAAATAAGGCACAAGTAATTAGTGAAACATGAAAAACTAGAATTTCAAAGATCCAGCTGAAAGGCCTTCCTGCACAAATGTTTTGATAGCATAGTATTACAACTACGATGTTGGATACCTGTATCCTTGATGGGCTTCGAACTTCAAATGAAGCTGAAGCACTAAAGGAGAAAGTCGCAAATGGGCTGGTGAGCGTTGCGGCATTCACTATGCTCATATTTTTAGTGTCAATTGCTTGAGATATCTTCTTAATTTTCAATAATGGTGTTGAACCAACTGCCAGAAGAGGCAAAAGCTCAGAAAACGCTGTGTACCTGAACCAATTCAAAAGTCATCCATGATCAGCTATGTGGAAAAGATAATGCCAGCTGATCACTTAAAAAGCAGTAGGAAGTACTTAGTACAGATTGGGTTGGGTGAGAACAAAAGGTCAAAACATTTACCATGAAGTGAGACAGCAGACATGATAACTAGTTCTTTATATTGAATAAATATCTAGTGAAAAATGAAACTGTGCATGTGTATGCCTATGAAACTAATATGGCTTTCTGAGTTCTCCCTTGTTTTAGCTGATTAGCACAAATTGCCCACTTATGAATACAGAACGGTGCTTAGCGCATTCCTTCATATGGTTAGACTCAAAGAATGGGGAAAATATTTATAGCCAGAACCAGTTCCACATAAGAGAACTCATCTTACAATGTTGAGTTTGAAGTTAAAACTGGTGTTTGCTCTACAAAAAAACTCATCTGTCAACTAAAAAGGGAGCTTGCCAAAACCTTTGGTGTTATCATCAGCAATACATTTTCAATCACGCTTGTCAAAACCTGTACTTGCAGATGTACACCAGTGCATAACTGTGCTTCATCATTGACTCAGCCAGGGACCCTTTTGAGATGGACATGGTGCACCCTAGGTGCAGACAATGGTGAAAACTGAAGAACAATCTATGGCTAAAATGTTTTGGCCATGTAGGGAATAGGTTTTGACAGAGTGTCGTCACACAGCACCACATGCATGCTCAGCAAGGCCTAATTTGAGACAGTTCAGACCAAGCCAACAAGTTGTAAACTCAGCCACCTGGCATTGTTTTATACATGGAACATTTGGTCATTGTTAAAGGTCTGTTTGGATGCCAGACCTATTATCCAGTGCTAATATAAGCTCTGTGGGAAAAAACTCCAAGAAAGAAGCAAAGGATTAAGAAAATTTTAAGATCTCTAGGAATCCATTGAATCCATAATTCCTCAAATCTATGGATATGATAAAACAACATTTCAATGGAACAGATTGTCCAGAAATAATGGGATCAGGCCTCTCCATCAGCCACCCACAATCCTTGTAACCTCCTCATGATCATTGTCCACCCGAGAAGCATTAAAACACAGGGGACTCTAGCAGATCTTGTCACTAGATAAAATATCCGCCATCCAAAAAGACCCTAAGAGACTTGGTGTTACACATGAAAATCACACGTGTTATGTGTGTCATACATTTCATACCTTAGCATGCCGCCATGGCACCTTTCTGAGGCATGTCTCACACAACCAAGTTGCAAGACCTGGCACAAAGCAAGCTTTGTCCTCAACCTGTGGTAGTCTGGACTAAATGTGACTAGGACAAAGCACTATGAAATGAGATGACACATTACGAGTGTTCAAGAGGGGTCTTGTCTGAGGTAGGAAAATAATTTATGCACACTATATTGGTCAAACTTGAGAATTTGAATTTGTAGATCATGCTTTGAGCCTATAGCTGTGTACAACCAACCATAGATCTGAATGCATACCATAACTCTTGAAAGTAAGCTCATGTTTGTCACACATCTCTAGGCAAGCAAATAATTTAGATACCACTGGTAAAAGGATTAATTTGTGTGCGATAGGTGGCTTCATTGGTGGAGCACATGCTAATAGAACATCAAGATACTACCATGTGAATAAGCCATAGCAAGGCTGTGGCTTCACAAGGCGAGTACAATAAAAGCTTACACATGAAAACAAGCTTATGGCAAGTTCTTCCATTTAGTCTGTGTTTGGATCGCCATTAGGATTGAGGTAGGATTGGATTGCAATCCAATCCCATAGACTTCCAAAATCCGCCCTTTTTCAATTCACCAATCTAGGCTTTTTAGGCATGAGAAACCGGTTATATGGTGAGGCCCACAGCATGTGAATCCTTTTTCTCTCCTAAACATTGGATTGGATTGGGTTCCCAATCCAATTCAAACAGCGATCCAAGCACAGCCTTATTGGTTGGCTCAGTCATGTGAGTGGTGATTTGGATTGCTGGATGCACATAATAGTGAAGGCTTGTCTTGTTTGTGTATGAGGCCTAGTTCATAGATAGGTGTCTTGCAGGCATGCTTGCTATAGACTGAAATTTGATTATTTGAATTAAAAATCAAGCAGCTGATGCACTTCAAGCTAATGGATTGCTAAAATGCGCAATTATTTGTAATGGTTTAGCAATCTACAACATATATTACTTCTGTCACAAGGCTCATGTAAGTTCCCAGTCTATAATCATGTCACATGACTAAGACAAATCAGTGAACCATCATCTACCAAACCCTGTTTTGATATCTCTCAATAAACCAGAGCCTAAATAAAAGGCTTACCATGATATCCTTGCTTTTTAGTGGCTAGAAATTTCTAGTTCTGAGAAATCTATTTTAGTTTTCAAAGCCAAAGCCTACCAAATGTGAATGCCACCAGTTTTAAAAAGATGCATGCCCTTGTTTGCCTCTTGTCCCTTTTTAGAAAAGTCATTGGTTAGAAAACTTGTAAAGGGACAGAGGTTATCTTTCTTTTGAATCTAGCGACATTCGCATTTGGTGAATCCATTCCAAACTCTCACTTTTTTTTTGTATCCAAGAAAGACAACTGGAAAAGAATAAAAGGAGTACGACAAAAGGATATTTTGAATGAGAATTTCCTCCCAGAACGTAAGGGATGGGGAGTGAGCATGATAGTCCATGAAATTAATTTAGGGACTCTGTTTCAGATAATTGAATCTATTTTTTTATAACTTAGGTCATTTGTCCTTATTTGTCAAAAAAGCAAATTGCCTTGAGCAAGTTCAAAGTTACTAAAAGCTCAAGGCATATCAAGGTGCCAATATCTCTTGGAGCAGAGGTGCCAAGCACAAAGTGAGGTGCACACTTTTCATATAAACACATATATGCATGCATCCGTGCATGTATTATATATGTATAAATTATGTATGTACTGATATATAAGCATATATGTGCCTATGTGACTATGTATATGCATGTGCTTATGTGTGTGCATATGTCTGTATATGTACACATATACACATATCTACATATGCATATGTGTGTGTCCTTATGTATGTAAACACACAAACACAAAGAGTATATAAATACAAAACAAAATCAAGCACAAAAAGCACACAGAAGCACCTAAATAATCTCAGCCTGCCCAAGGACAGTGGCAGAAACTCACACAGCCATCGAAGCATACAACACACTGTAAACCGCCTGCAGTATATGTAACCTGGATGTTCACATCCAACTCCTAAATTCTATGCTGAGTGCGTATCCTATTCATATATGTATTAGACACTTGGATGCTTAGGAAGTTCTGCAATTGCCACTTTTAAGGATTGACGAAGAGTTGAACTCTTCTAACAATGAGTTTAACATTAATTCTCATGTTAGAAGTGAATATTATTTCATTTTAGTGATTGACCAAGAATGTAAGTACTTAAATGACTTTGAAAAATGTTTATTTATTGTATTCTTAAGTTAACTGAGAAGTTTAAATGAGAAATATGCATGTTGAAGGAGCTTGACAAATAACAAATTCTTAATTTTTTTTAAATATTTGAATAAAGAATGCTAAAAGTATAAATGTATATTATTTAGTTCAAATTATAATTTCTCTCAATTATCCCGTATTTCCCTTTTTCTCCTCTTATTCAATTAGGCACTTGGATATGCATCTGAATCTGATTCTCATATTTGTGTCCATGCAACACTGCCTACAATCACATATCCACAACATATCTCAGCAAAAGGCACCCATTTTACACCTTAGTTCCTCAGCATGAGATGTGTAGGGAATGCTTTTAGAGCAACTTGAGGTGGGAGAGGGGTTCAGGTTGCACCTTGGGCATGCCTTTAACAACATTAAGCAGGTTATTAGTTGATTTCTACCAATACCAATGCAAAATTGCAAATACTATAGACATCTTATATTCACAAAAGAAGTGATATCCCTTCCTTTCAGCTCCCCTTTTCTTCTCTTCTCTTATCTCTCATTTATGCCCACATAAATACCCCTCCCTCTCTACCTCTTCTCCATTCTTGTCTAACATTCAGCATATTTTTCTTCTATTTCTCCATCCTTTTTTCCTCAAAAATCTTCTCTTTCAGTTGTTCCACCTCTCCATCTTCATCTTCTCTTCTTCAAGGATGCTTTATGGAACTATTCCTAATCATAACTAATATCTTGCCTGAAGTTCATTTGGCTCCAGTGCAAAGCAATCAGCTTTAAATTCTAAACATGCATACAAGAAATTATAGTTCTGGCTTGCACATATGTAATTTAAGTGATAACAGAAATTAAAACATTATTTGTCATCCATCCAGATGTATAGATGCAAAGCTTATCTAGAAACATGACATTTGTTTCCTTCAACAACTATATCTCAAACTCAGCTTCTCAATATTTTTTTTCTCACCTTAGAACTCAAAAGAATTGCATGTAACTATTAATTACGAGGTATATTCTACCCAACATCCCTATCCAAATCTCAAGTCTTTACTTGATCAAATAATTAGATAAACATCCATTTCACCATAGTAGTTAAACCATTCAGATAAAAAATTGAGAAAACTACCTAGACATAAGGCTCTCCGCTACTCCACTGTAGAGATTGCCTCTTTCACTTCTTCTTCATTGAATATAGTTGCTTCTAATTTAATATCTAGTCAATCCCTTTAGATGCAAGGCCTCTGGATTTTATCCCCTGCTGACTAAAATAATTTCAAAGGCATCTCCAACTTCCTTAAGTACCTCCCTTTTTTAATAATATAATGTCTCCAATTTAACTCATTACATTTTGCATTTCTTTAGCTTTCCTTGTGGAAGCAAAACTTGGCCTAGACCCATCAACCAAAGACCATGTTGGGTTGGTCTTCTAACGAACCAACAGAGTTCTGGCTGACCTGAATCCAACCCATCCCAATCAGGTGCAGGATGGCATCTGGACTTGATTGGTTAACAAGGAAGGGTCAAATGAGACAGTCTTCCAATCCAGCTTAAGAAGCAAAATTTAACTCCCATGCTACCTAAACCCAATCTTAGCTACCAAATTCCCTGCTTGCCATTTCATGTTGCCCAACCCCTCTCTTTTTAACTCATACACTTCTTTCCTGAATAATTAACTCCTTCACTCAGAGTTATTGTTAAAATTCCAATATCAGCTTATCACTTAATTTTTCTTTTTAAAAAAAAAATCTTGTCTTTGTAATCAATCTTGCAAACATTGCCCCCCCCCCCCCCCCCCCCCCCAACCCACCCACCAAAATAAATAAATAAATAAAAGGAATAAGAATGTCCTCAGCTTGAACAGAATTTTCATATTCCACATTTTAGACTTGAATAATCTCATTTTCCCTTCCATAATTTCTGTATCAATCCGAACTTCTTAATTATAACCTTGCATATCGTACCTATATTACTTTGCCAAGAACTGTACCATATGACATCTCGTAACATCATAACACTTCTTTAACCATGATAGTTGGACAGAAATAACCTGTTCTATTTAGCATCACTCTCAAATGAAAATTTGAGTCATGCAATGTTGCAGTCAAAATGCAAAACAATCAAGAAATAAATGCTACTGTGCCTTGATCTCGCACTGACATGCAATCACTTCATCCTAGTTATTTACACATTAAATAACACAAATATGTGGATGTCTGCCCCTACAATACGACTATAACATCATATGGCAATAATTTCCAAAAGACAGTCTTCAGGAATCAAAAAGTCACTTCATGTTTTAATGTTACTGTTATCACATCATCCAGGGAATGAATTCATTGGATATCCTCATCAAGCAGTGAAAGATCGATACTCTCTGGAACCATCCAGTTAGTAGATCCCCTATTAACATTATGTTCTAAAGACACATCTATTTGCATGAGAACTTATTGCAATTTGACAACGTAACAAATGCATTTTCCTAAATATTAAATTCTATTTCTCATACTATCACTTCTTTGCTTGAAAGCTGTACATGCCATGATCGTAAACTGGCATTGATTTCATGTACATTCTTGTGCTGAAAAATAGATCAGCAGTATATCTACAGGTATCTAGCATGCAGTTTCGTGATTAGTAACATTTATATTTCCCAAAGTATTGCGTACTGTAAAACGCTCCTTGCTTGTCTGCATATCAAATACTGGAAAAATAGAACCAATATTACCATTTTTCTCACCGAACTACACATTACCGTACCTAAGTTTCTTTAAAACGGGGCAAAAATATAATAGTAATAATATCAAACAACTCACAGCAGGATCCAATTCCCATCAAGAAGCTCCGGTGTCTCAGTTGGCGCTCGAGTTGGATTCTCCGCTTCCAGCTGGCTAATTAGCTCCAATGTCTCGGCCCTGACCTCCGCCGATGCCCTCAAACCAAAATCCGTCCCATATAAAGTGTCAACTAGGCACCGCTTCAAGTCCCCAAGCTTGTCAGACGGCGCCGGACTGTCGTTCTCCGACGTATACCCCTTTCCTCCCGGTCCCGGCTCTTTCCCCCACTCGTCCTCGTCCCTGGGGGTATCAGCGTCCGACGACTGAACAGGCTCCGGCTCCGCTTCCTCCCCCCACTCGTCGACGATTCTGGCCGCCGCACCGGCCTTCTTTGGCTCTCTCCCCCATTCATCCTCGTCCTTGGGCGGATCCGCCTCCGAGGGCGGCTCGGGCTCCGGCGCGGCCTTCTCCCCCCATTCGTCGGAGATTCCCTTCGGCTCCAGGGAGGGATCTTCCTCGCCCGACGAGTCATTGATGGGGATTCTTCTCGGGCCGCGGCCTTCGTCAGGGACGGCGGAGGGGGAGGAGAAGTAGGCAAGGCGAGGGTATCGCCGGCCGAACGACAAGCAGAAGGGAAGCGAAGCAGATGGGGAGCGGAGGAAGAAGAAGAAGCGAGGGAGGGGTCTAGGTTTTGGAGAGAGGAGGCAGAGCTGGGAGGAAGCGAGGAGGCCGGACATTGTCGTCAGGGGTGGAACGAGCTCTGCAGAGCGAGCGAGTGATGGGCCAAAAAAAAAAAAATCTTTTGAAACCGAGGGACGGACTTCCTTCAAAACGGAAAGAAACCAAGGGGCGGGCGCTTTGAGTCCGTTCATGGACGCGCTCGCATCCACAGGAAACGTGCAATGTTTCCGTTTCGTAAATAAATAATAGATTATTAGCGAGCGGCACCTGATGTGGGGCGCTCGATCGGGCGGTGCAAAGCGGGCTCGCCGCTGGCGCGAGCTTGCACTCCGAGCCGTGCCAACGCGGCCCGCGAAATTGGATTCCTGACTCGGTACGGCCCGTGAGATATACTGTGCCGGGCGCACCGGCCTGCGGGCCAGCCCGCTTGAAAATTTTTATTTTATTTTAAATTTATACATCTAACAAGTTTAAGTAATTTTCAGTCCTTTTAAAATATCGAATTTAATTTATTGATCATTCTAGTTAATTGAGGGTACTTAATAGAATTCATTTGAATTTTATAGTAAAATAAAATTAAAAAAATTATGATAGGATATAGCAGTTTGGAATGAATCAAAATAAACTAAATTTATATAAAATTTGAACATCACCTCTCTAAATAGTTATATATATTTTAGTTCTTATCAAATTGAACGTTTGTGGCAGAAATTTCAGTATGTTATCTTTTCTAATTAAGTTGATCTTAGTATTATAAAAAGCCAGTAATGAGTTAATATTATACATATTTTTAGTGGTTTGAAATAAGAATACAAACTTATCTTATAAAAATATATATCAATATAATTACAAATTATTTTGTTTAAAATTGTTTTGGTCTAAGGTTAGGATTTTGAGTTTGGGGGCTGGGATAGAAGAGTGGAATAAGTATTAGGAAGGGGTATTTTATTTTTATTTTATAAAAAGTTTCCATAACATAAATTCTAGCTCCTCAAATTATATGAATTTTGATGTGAATTTTAATTGTATGAAAATTTAATTTTTGAACTTTTGTTCAATTAAATTATTTGGACTTAAAAACATTCCAAACAAAGGATTTACTTAAAAATAGTAATTTGACTCTCCATCATCACAATTTTTTCCCCAATAGGTCATATACAATTTTAAAATACATATATAAACATATAATATCATGTTTAATTTTTATAAAAATTATATAAATTTATATATAGAGAGAGAAAAATTATAGTTATCATTTATTTATAATATATAAAATTTAAGCAATATCTCTTATTTATTCTATTCATCTTTAAAAATAATATTTTAGATTTAAGAGAAAAATAATGTGAGAAAGAATTTAAATAATAAAGTAATAAGGTGCACTAGTTTTAGTGACGCAAAAAAATAACATCACTAAATAGTAACGCAACAGTGCGCAAAAAATTAGCGATAACTTAACGATGAATTATTGATGATCAAAATTATTGACGTAAATGTTATCGCTAACTAATTGCTAATTAGGATGCAAAAAATCTTGATCGATACAATGCATCGCTAATCAGCGACGCATTTAGAGCGTCGCACGTACGCATTCTGGCACTGGATTAGCTACGCTCAAGCGCTCGTATCGCTAAAAGGCATGCATCCATCCGATCGAAAGCACGATCGCTTGGGCCCACCCGTACATGCATTAATAAATTTTATACGTGCTTATTTTTTATATAATATAATATTCTTACTTCACTATTATTCATATGTCATCAGAAGTTGTAATCTCAATAAAGAACACAAAATAAAAGTAGCTTGCCATATAACTAAGCTATATAAAATAAAAACCACTCTTTTTTTTCATCAAACTACATCATTTTTTTTTGTCAGAAGTTATCCAATAATAATTATAATAGATTATTAGTTAGTAATTAAAAAGATCCCCTATAACCTATCAAGTCACGATAAATTGTAGTGATAGTTTTAAGCAATTATATAAAAAAGATAATATAATCCAAAAAAGCATCAGAACTTTCAATCAAAAGGTACTAGTGCATTGTTGCTTTATATAAATGATAAATTTATTTTAAGTATATTATTTTAAAGTATAAATATATTTAAAAATTAAAGTTTACAAAAAAATAAGAAATAAAAAAAAAATCATTACTAGGCAATGCCGGTTTGTGAGTCTCAAACCATTAGCTAGTGGGGCCCATAATTTTTCATTATTGGCCATGCTGGTACAATTTGCTTTACATCACCGCTCAATCATCCACTTGATTACTTATGTAGTGGGAGAGGATTGGTAAGATTTATTAGCATAAGTTGCTGTCATGTCCAAAACAAAGCACCTCATTAACGTATTGAATGTTCATATTTGTTGATGTAATATAATCAATGTCACAATCCATATTATGTCTCGTATAATATATTTGTTGATCAATAATATATTATAAATAGAAATTGACTCTTAAAATTATAAATACATCTTTTAGTTATTAAAAATATTTACATGGCATCTATATATAGTAAATAAATTTGAAGTTACTATGTTTGCAGATATTTATGATCTCAGGAAGAGTTGACGGCATCTTCTATGCGATGATTATTTCCGTGATAATATTTTATATATTCATAATTAATTAATTACAATTATATACATCATTTGGGAGTTATTATCTTTTAATTTGTGTTTCTTTATTAAGCGATGCATAAATGGATTGATTTGTTTCTTAGACTAAATCATCTCTGGTCTATAACCATTGTCAGGTGGAGAGAGACGGATTTTCTTATTTTTAAAGGCATAGAGATAGCTATCATAGCTAGCAAAGTGAGAAGAACCGCTACCTGAAAGGAAGAGCAAATGGGAAAGCATTAGCTCTCTTCCATGAGCCATGATGGGGTTAATTTTATAAAAGCCAATGTGTAAAACTATTGATGGTTTAATTTAAAAAATTAACGTGATTCAAAGCTTATCGTATAGATCCAAGAAAGAAAAATTCTCCACCCGGTCCAATTTTAGTTTGTTATTTTTTTTAAAAAAATAAATTTTATTTAGATTGCAAAATTACAAATATGGCAGATTAAAGGTTGACAGAATGTAACCTACATCGGAATTTTGTTATTGACATCTAAATTGAAATTGAAATGACCGATTGCATTTGAATTTAGACCAAACATGGGCCAATTTGATATTAATTTGATATTTATACAAGACCTAATTTGAAACGATCAAGATTGAATACCATCCATCTAATTTACAGCCCCCTCCGGCAGTTCACAAGGATGCCATGCCCTAATTTTAGTTGTTACAATTTGAATAATAGGTCCGACCGGGAGCTGTTTTAAATCAACTCAATGGGTAAAATATTACAAAGACTGTGTTGTAATCGAGCAAGGCGAGTTCAACCTAGACTTTATATGTTACTACTTCCATGCAAAACAAGAGCACACCCACGTGGAGGTAAACTTGTTTTTTTTTTTTTTTTTTTTTTTTTTTTGGTATAGACCGGTGATTACACCACTCTAAGTCGGGTCAGGCCCGAAATATCATAATACAATAATTGGGAGAGAATAAGAGGGCATGGGTCACCTGACTCTATCTCCAATCACCAGAGTGAGAAGCCACCCTGGCAGCAATCCAGT
Organism: Calamus simplicifolius; assembly: GCA_900491605.1. Taxonomy (NCBI): domain Eukaryota; kingdom Viridiplantae; phylum Streptophyta; class Magnoliopsida; order Arecales; family Arecaceae; genus Calamus; species Calamus simplicifolius. Next base: position 285,258 of record UESW01001914.1, read on the forward strand.
CAGCGACTTCGTTGGCTTCACGATAGATGTGGCGAATCTGAATATTTGTAGCTTCCAAAATCATAGAGCGAATGTCACACAATAAGAGGAGAGTAGGCAAATGGATCTGAGCTCCCGCTGAATCCAGCGAATCACGGTGATAGAATCACCTTCAATGATCAGACGACGAGCGCCGAGAATTCGAATAGCATAGGATAACCCCGCCCAAGCCACATGCAGCTCAGTCTGAGGCACAGAAGAATCCAGCAAACCAAACCCTCCAGCCGCCAGCATCATCCCACTCGCATCACGAATAACATAAGCTGATCCAGCACTTCTACCTTGGACACTCCCATCAAAGTTTATTTTGACAAACCCTTGAGGAGGGGGCTCCCAAGAGATAAAAATTGTATGCCGGTTCGCTGCCGCAGCAGCATGGGAGTCCCAGTGGCCAAGGTTCGCAAAATCCATAAAACCGCGATGGGAAGTGTACTCAACATAAAGGGAGACAGCCGCCCTGAGAATCCTACCAAGAAGAAGGACCCTGTCCGAGAATATAATCCGATTCTAGGACAACCAGATCTGATAAGCAATATACGCCCACAAGGGACCTCTCTGATGAATACCCCTTCCCCTGCCCTGCTTTAATAGACTCAGAAGAGAAATACGATGGGAACCAGGCCTGGATACCCAAGGACAAGCACCAGATAATTGCCAAATCTGTCTAGCCCTGACACAATCAAATATAGCATGATCTGTCGTCTCCTCCTCAGTACCACACAGAGGGCATGTAGGCAAAATACTCAATCCTCTATGAGACAGAAGGGAGCAGGTCGGAAGAATGTCCCGCGCCAGCTTTCAAATGAAAAGTCTCACTCTAGGGTGAACAAGAAGATGCCAAATCCAATCCAATTCCAAATATTCCTGAGGGTGGGATCCAAAAATAGACAGGAGGTCTCGCATAGGGGCATAATATGAGCAAGATCACCTCCACACCCTGGTATAAGAGGTAGTACCTAGAAAGAGAGGAATAGATAGGATACACTGACAGAGCTCTTTCCCAAAAAACCTGGATACCCGAGAAGACGACCAAGCAGAACTATCAAGTGAGATAAAATCACAACATGCATACCATTAGGTATGTCGGGGCAAACAAAGGTCGGCCAACGAGACAGAGGGAGATCAGCAATCCACGCATCCTGAATGGCATCCACGATGTTCTGTTACCAATCATCCAAGAGGTACATTTCAGGATAGTCGGAACATAACGACAGACCTCTTTCCAAAAAAAGGAATGCTCCGGGTAGCCTGAGGGGGAGTGGAAGAGTTCCAGCAGCCATATTTGGCCCGCATAAAGGAACTCCTTAGACAGTGCGGGTCCAGCAGAAATCGAGAGGCATGCCTAGCAATCAATACCTCTCTACGGACAGAAAGCGACTGGATCCCAAGCCCACCCTCTGTCGTTATCAAGCAGACAGTGTCCCAACACAGGAGATGAAGACCATGGCCCTCTTTCGTCGATGCCCAGAGAAAGTCCCGAAAATGACACTCAATCTTCCGCAAACAAGCCAGAGGAATGGCAGTGTTAGACAAAAGAGAGCAAGGCATCGCAGATAGCACAGATCGGATGAAAGTAATCCGTGCCATCATAGAAAGACCGGAAGCCTGCCAACCATCCAAACAATCACGGATTCGCCTCACAAGAAAGCTAAAATCCGAACAACGTGGCCGTCTCCTAGTAATCGGAATCCCCATATATGACATCCTATCAGACTGAGATGAAATGCCCATAATATGAGAAATAGTCCTCTTCAAAGTAGGGGAAGTCCTCGGGCTAAAACAGATCAAAGATTTATTGAGATTAACCTTCTGACCCGAGGCACGACAATAGGAGCGAAGAATAGCCGCAAAGGTGGTGGCATTATCAGTAGAAGCCTTCCCGAGAAGAAGGCAATCAATAGCAAAGAGGAGATGGGACAGCGTCGGGCCAAGGGGCCCTGTCGAATATGGGTCAATAGCTGAAGACTGCATAGCCAGAGTAAGATCCCGGGACAAAGCATCTGCAGAATGATAAACAAGAATGGAGAGAGAGGACACCCCTGTCTCAACCCAACCTCCGAGTGAAAGAACTCCGTACGACCCCATTAATTAGGAGAGAGAAAGATGGCCTCTGGACACACTCCATCATCCAATCAACAAAAATCTCATGGAAGCCAAACTCACGAAGAGTATGATACAGGAAATCCCACCGCAGTCCATCATAAGCTCTCTCCATGTCAAGCTTGATAGCCACAAGGCATTGACGTCCAGAGGCTCTGTGAAGGTTATGCATAAGCTCCTGAGCCAACAAAGCATTGTCCGTGATACTACGCCCCCTGAGAAAAGCTTCCTGCTCCAGAGAGATGAGACGAGGGATCACCGACACCATCCGACTAACCAGAAGATGAGCACAGATCTTATATAGAGTGGTACACAGACTGATAGGCCGGAAATGCTGAGGAGAGGAAGCGTCTGGACGTTTAGGCACCAAAGTAACAAGAGTCCTCTTCCAATCAAACGGCATATGACTAGCCTGAAAAACAGACTGGATAGCCAAGACCACATCCGAACCAACAATGTCCCAGTAGTGATGAAAAAATAACGGCGAGTACCCATCGAGGCCAGAGGCCTTGTTAGGGCCAAGGTCCCAAAGAGCAAGGCGAATGTCCTCCGCAGAGAAAGGCCTAGTGAGGAAAGCATTCTCCATATCAGAGACCTTACAAGAATGCAGAACTGGAGCGACCGGGATCCCATCCCCAGACAACTCAGTCCATCTAGACTGAAAGAAGTTAAGAAACTTATCCCTGATTGCCTGCGGATCATCCTCAGAATGCCCCTCATCATCCACTAAACACCTGATGCGATTCGCCGCACGGCGACGTAAAGTAGTCTGATGAAAGAATCTCGTATTACGATCCCCCTCCTTGATCCACTGAATACGAGATCTTTGCCTCCAGTAAGTCTCCTGCTGCAATAATAGAGAGTGGTGGATGGCCACGATAGATTTGAGGGTAGACAGATCCGAATCCAGAAGAAAACCCTCATGATCCTCCTTAGCCTGCAGCGATGAGATAATAGACTCCGCCTACTCAACTTGCCTCATAATATCCCCCACCTCCTGCCTGTTCCAGCTAGAGAGCCTTCGGCTAGTAATAAGCAACCGTCTAGAGAGTCGGTAAGCAGCACTCCCTCTGACCGGCATCCGCCACACCTGAGAAATGATTTGCCTTGCTAAAGAATAATAGGTCTAGAATTTCTCAAACTTGAAATTCCTCGAACGCTGAACAGTCACATCAGTGGAATTAAGGATAGGATAATGATCAGAGCTAATTCTGGGCAGGTGAGTGACAGTAGCCGAAGGAAAGAGCTGAAGCCAGCTGGCCGAAGCCAAAGTCCTATCCAATCTCTCCCAAACTCTGGTAGACCCCTAACAGTTATTACACAGGTGAACTGGGAGCCAGCAAAGCCCAGATCCAAAAGACCTGCCGAGGAGATGAAATCTCTGAACTCAATAATGTCCAAAGACCCAACCACTGTCTACCCCCTCGCTTCTCAGAGGCCCCCACTATACAATTAAAATCACCAGCAATGAGGGAGGGAAAACCCTGGCCAAGAAGTGATAGGATCTCATCTCAGAGCTCACGACGAGCCCTAAAATCAGTACTAGCATAAACCCCTGAAAGCAACCAGGGAGCAGAGGATCCCTCCGAGACGACCAAAGCCACCTGCTGGCCACACCCATGGAAGGCATCCACGGACTTTATCCGGTCTCCATAAAACTAAAATGCCTCTAGAAAGACCAATTGACTCAATAGCATAAGATTCCCACTGTCTAGAGATCTGTCTCTGAAGCCAAGAAAGACTATCCCCAGACAACCAAGTTTTCGATAGAATACAAATATCAAAAGAATGAAGCTGGTTAAGTCTCCCAAAAGAAGACCGAAATGAGGGTTTCAGTGCCCCTCGCACATTCCAAGCAAAATCTTCATTCAATATGGAGAAAGGGGGACCCCAACCATGTCCCCACTTACCTGCTCCACAATATGAACATTAGACACCAGAGGACCCTCAGCTCCCTGATCATAGTGCTCATCCACCCGGGAAGAGTCCATAGCCTCAGCGATGCCTTCCTTCAGAATGACATCCTTAAGACGGGCAACTGCCATGTCATGATCCGAACCGACCACTGATCCGACTGAGAAGATCCTAGCGGATATCCAGGGACCAGATTGTCCTTGCGACGGGATTTAATTTTTCTTATCCCGGCCAGACCCTCCGTGCCTCTAGGGGACTCAGGCTGTGCCGAAAAAGTAAAAGAACCCATGTCGCTAACTTTCCCTCGGAGAGGCGCTTTCCCCTTGGCTTTGGATGCTTTGGACACAGTCCGCTGGGACACAAGGCTCCACTGGCGCCCTCTTAGACGGACCCGACAGACCAACCCCACAGGACTTAGGTAACCTAGTCCAATTAGTCGGGCACCCAACAACAAAAGGGTTATTGCCCGAACTCCCAGGGTTCACAGACTCCACTGGTACTGAAACTAAAGAACCCCTCTCTGTTGTTAATACCAGCCGGCACGCAGACTCCAGACCGGCACGCTGCATTCCCATTCAAGGAAGGAGGATTCGAGGGGCCTGATCCATCAATAACCAACTTAGACTTCCTGATGGGGGCCCTCGACAAGTCTCGGCACCGAGGCAAGACCCCCTCCACCACTGGCACAAGGGAAGATGACCGGCACGCAGGCCCTTCAGACACTGTAGCCAGCTTGGGGGAAGAAGGAGAGGGAACCTGGGAGCCCCTTGAGGAGGAGAAGACACCCAGACTCTTCGACCCCCTACTAAGATGTCTCGCGCCACTTTCTTAGGAAATTGCCATTCATCCACAGGAGCAGAGGAAGAAAGCGCAGACTTACCAAAACAGAGGATTGCTGGGGATCCGCCCGCTGCACCACCGAGTCTTCCTCCGCCTCAAAGCTGCCATCTACGACCCGAACTGGAAGCCCGAATCAGATGAGGAGACAGCCGGTGTCGATCCACACTCCCCGGAGAGATGCAAGGAACCACACGATCCACAGATTCCGTCAACATGCTCGTAAGAAAACTGCTGCCAGAAGGGAATTCCAGAGCCTCTAATCCGAGCACCAGGCCGAAGAGGCTTGCTCAGATCAACACTGACGCAAGCACGAGCGAATCCGCCGACTCCGATCCCTGGTCGAATCATCCGAATACATGAACTTCCCAGCTACAGAGAGGATTGACGAGAGGGCATCATCCGACCAGAATTCAATGGGAGAAGCGGCAGACGGATCCATAGAAGCGACTGAAGAAGCGTGCTCTCCCTCGGAACAAACTCCTGCTGCCATTCCGCCACCGCAATGGGTTGGCCATTAACAACCCATGGGCGACGAAGGACATAATCCGTGGCCTGTGCATCCTCAAACCGAAGAAGATAGTGACGATGCATCGGCACGATGAAGCTCACGAACTAGCGCCTCCGGAGGAATCCACCGCGCCAGGCTGCGAGCAAAGATCGCATGGTCCTTCCACTTGGCAATCTCCTCCTCCAAAGACATCACCGGAACTTGGATGATGTCCGGAAACAACCTCTTCAACTCCGCCACAACCATCGGGAGGGAGAAGGGGAAACCACTCGTAACGGCCGAGCGCGCATGGCTCCAAGGCTTTTCGGGACTCATCGGGGCATCAGAGCCGACCGGAGGTTGGGCGAAAGAACTGGCCATCACCAGATTCAAGCTGGATGAAACAACAATGACAAGCACAGAAGATCAGAAAAGAAGAACCCAAAGCTCGAATCTTAAAGCAGCTACGGTCGATATCCCAAAGAAGATAACCCGTAGTAATGTCAACTTGTTTTGCTGGCTCATTGGTAAAGGTCCTCGATAGCTCGCACGGAATGCCTTGTTCGTAGCTACGTTTACCCCCTGAGCTATCTGGCTTGTCCATTATTAAACCCAAATCGTAAACACCTGCTAATAATATTATCAAACCCAAACCGTGTCCGATAAAATCCACTAATCACTTGCTAATTGTAACGGTATTGTTGGGTTGGGGCCCGTCTGCACTCAGCCAATCATTCCCAGTGGACCAAATTGGAGCCTATGAGTCAATTTATAATGCATGTGTAGTGTAAATCCATACAACTATTAATAAAAACAACGTCGGGGCGAATAACTGATCTGGATCCTTCAAACGGGCTCCTTCGCCGCAACCAGCCTGATCCACCGGGTCGCATGCAGGCGTTTCGGTGGTGGAAG
>UESW01001914.1:295872-326288 GCA_900491605.1 Calamus simplicifolius
TCACCTTGACTCTATCTCAAATCACCAGAGTGAGAGGCCACCTGGCAGCAATCCAATCAGCGACTCCGTTGGCTTCACGATAGATGTGGTGAATCTGGATATTTGTAGCTTCAAAATCATAGAGAGAATGTCACACAATAAGAGGAGAGTAGGCAAATGGGATCTGAGCTCCCGCTGAATCCAGCGAATCACGGTGATAGAATCACCTTTAATGATCAGATGACGAGCGCCGAGAATTCGAATAGCATAGGATAACCCCGTCCAAGCTGCATGCAGCTCAGTCTGAGGCACAGAAGAATCCAGCAAATCAAACCCTCAGCCGCCAGCATCATCCCACTCGCATCATGAATAACATAAGCTGATCCAGCACTTCTACCTTGGACACTCCCATCAAAGTTTATTTTGACAAACCCTGGAGGAGGGGGCTCCCAAGAGATAAAAACCGTATGCCGGTTCGCTACCGCAGCAGCATGGAGTCCTAGTGGCCAGGGTTCGCAAAATCCATAAAACCGCGATGGGAAGTGTACTCAACATAAAGGGAGACAGCCGCCCTGAGAATCCTACCAGGAAGAAGGACCCTGTCCAAGAATATAATCCGATTCTAGGACAACCAGATCTGATAAGCAATATACGTCCACAAGGGACCTCTCTGATGAATACCCCTTCCCCTGCCCTGCTTTAATAGACTCAAAAGAGAAATACGATGGGAACCAGGCCTGGATACCCAAGGACAAGCACCAGATAATTGCCAAATCTGTCTAGCCCTGACACAATCAAATATAGCATGATTTGTCGTCTCCTCCTCAGTACCACACAGAGGGCATGTAAGCAAAATACTCAATCCTCTATGAGACAGAAGGGAGTAGGTTGGAAGAATGTCCCGCGCCAGCTTTCAAATGAAAAGTCTCACTCTAGGGTGAACAAGAAAATGCCAAATCCAATCCAATTCCAAATATTCCTGAGGGTGGGGTCCAAAAATAGACAGGAGGTCTCGCATAGGGGCATAATATGAGCAAGATCGCCTCCACACCCTGGTATAAGAGGTAGTACCTAGAAAGAGAGGAATAGATAGGATACACTGACAGAGCTCTTTCCCGAAAAACCTGGATACCCGAGAAGACGACCAAGCAGAACTATCAATGAGATAAAATCACTAACATGCATACCATTAGGTATGTCGGGGCAAACAAAGGTCGGCCAACGAGACAGAGGGAGATCAGCAATCCACGCATCCTGAATGGCATCCACCGATATTCAGTTACCAATCATCCAAGAGGTACATTTCAGGATAGTCGGAACATAATGATAGACCTCTTTCCAAAAAAAGGAATGCCCCCGGGTAGCCTGAGGGGGAGTGGAAGAGTTCCAGCAGCCATATTTGGCCGCATGAAGGAACTCCTCAGACAGTGCGGGTCCAGCAAAATCGAGAAGCATGCCTAGCAGTCAATACCTCTTTACGACAGAAAGTGACTGGATCCCAAGCCCACCCTTTGTCGTTATCAAGCAGACAGTGTCCCAACACAGGAGATGAAGACCGTGGCCCTCCTTCGTCGATGCCCAGAGAAAGTCCCGAAAATGACGCTCAATCTTCCGCAAACAAGCCAGAGGAATGGCAGTGTTAGACAAAAGATAGCAAGGCATCGCAGATAGCACAGATCGGATGAAAGTTATCCGCGCCATCATAGAAAGACCGAAGCCTGCCAACCATCCAAACGATCACGGATCCGCCTCACAAGAAAGCTAAAATCCGAACAACGTGGCCATCTCCTAGTAATCGGAATCCCAGATATGACATCCTATCAGACTGAGATGAAATGCCCATAATATGAGAAATAGTCCTCTTCAAAGTAGGGAAAGTCCTTGGGCTAAAACAGATCAAAAATTTATTGAGATTAACCTTCTGACCCGAGGCTCGACAATAGGAGCAAAGAATAGCCGCAAAGGTGGTGGCATTATCAGTAGAAGCCTTCCCGAGAAGAAGGCAATCAATAGCAAAGAGGAGATGGGACAGCGTCGGGCCAAGGGGCCCCGTCGAATATGGGTCAATAGCTGAAGACTGCATAGCCAGAGTAAGATCCCGGGACAAAGCATATGCAGAAATGATAAACAAGAATGGAGAGAGAGGACACCCCTGTCTCAACCCAACCTCCGAGTGAAAGAACTCCGTACGACCCCCATTAATTAGGAGAGAGAAAGATGGCCTCTGGACACACTCCATCATCCAATCAACAAAAATCTCATGGAAGCCAAACTCATGAAGAGTATGATACAGGAAATCCCACCGCAGTCCATCATAAGCTCTCTCCATGTCAAGCTTGATAGCCATAAGGCATTGACGTCCGAGGCTCTGTGAAGGTTATACATAAACTCCTGAGCCAACAAAGCATTGTCCGTGATACTACGCCCCCTGAGAAAAGCTTCCTGCTCCAGAGAGATGAGATGAGGGATCACTGACACCATCCGACTAACCAGAAGATGAGCACAGATCTTATATAGAGTGGTACACAGACTGATAGGCCGAAAATGCTGAGGAGAGGAAGCGTCTGGACGTTTAGGCACCAAAGTAACAAGAGTCCTCTTCCAATCAGACGACATATGATTAGCCTGAAAAACAGACTGGATAGCCAAGACCACATCCGAACCAACAATGTCCCAGTAGTGATGAAAAAATAACGGCGGGTACCCATCGAGGCCAGAGGCCTTGTCAGGGCCAAGGTCCCAAAGAGCAAGGAGAATGTCCTCCGCAGAGAAAGGCCTAGTGAGGAAAGCATTCTCCATATCAGAGACCTTACAAGAATGCAGAACTAGAGCGACTGGGATCCCATCCCCAGACAACTCAGTCCATCTAGACTGAAAGAAGTTAAGAAACTTATCCCTGATTGCCTGCGGATCATCCTCAGAATGCCCCTCATCATCCACTAAACACCTGATGCGATTCGCCGCACGGCGACGTAAAGTAGTCTGATGAAAGAATCTCGTATTACGATCCCCCTCCTTGATCCACTGAATACGAGATCTTTGCCTCCAGTAAGTCTCCTGCTGCAATAATAGAGAGTGGTGGATGGCCATGGTAGATTTGAGGGTAGACAGATCCGAATCCAGAAGAAAACCCTCCTGATCCTCCTTAGCCTGCAGCGATGAGATAATAGACTCCGCCTACTCAACTTGCCTCATAATATCCCCCACCTCCCGCCTGTTCCAGCTAGAGAGCCTTCGGCTAGTAATAAGCAACCATCTAGAGAGTCGGTAAGCAGCACTCCCTCTGACCGGCATCCGCCACACCTGAGAAATGATTTGCCTTGCTAAAGAATAATAAGTCCAGAATTTCTCAAACTTGAACTTCCTCGAACGCTGAATAGTCACATCAGTGGAAATAAGGATAGGACAATGATCAGAGCCAATTCTGGGCAGGTGAGTGACAGTAGCCGAAGGAAAGAGCTGAAGCCAGCTGGCCGAAGCCAAAGTCCTATCCAATCTCTCCCAAACTCTGGCAGACCCCTAACGGTTATTACACCAGGTGAACTGGGAGCCAGCAAAGCCCATATCCAAAAGACCTGCCGAGGATGAAATCTCTGAACTCAATAATGTCTGAAGACCCAACCACCTGTCTACCCCCTCGCTTCTCAGAGGCCCCCACTATACAATTAAAATCACCAGCAATGAGGGAGGGAAAACCCTGGCCAAGAAGCGATAGGATCTCATCCCAGAGCTCACGACGAGCCCTAAAATTAGTACTAGCATAAACCCCTGAAAGCAACCAGGGAGCAGAGGATCCCTCCGAGACGACCAAAGCCACCTGCTGGCCACACCCGTGGAAGGCATCCACATGGACTTTATCCGGTCTCCATAAAACCAAAATGCCTCTAGAAAGACCAATTGACTCAATAGCATAAGATTCCCACTGTCTAGAGATCTGTCTCTGAAGCCAAGAAAGACTATCCCCAGACAACCAAGTTTCCGACAAAATACAAATATCAAAAGAATGAAGCTGGTTAAGTCTCCCAAAAGAAGACCGAAATGAGGGTTTCAGTGCCCCTCGCACATTCCAAGCAAGAATCTTCATTCAATATGGAGAAAGGGGGACCCCAACCATGTCCCCACTTACCTGCTCCACAATATGAACATTAGACACCAGAGGACCCTCAGCTCCCTGATCATAGTGCTCATCCACCCGGGAAGAGTCCATAGCCTCAGCGATGCCTTCCTTCAAAATGACATCCTTAAGACGGGCAACTGCCACGTCATGATCCGAACCGACCACCTGATCCGACTGAGAAGATCCTAGCGGATATCCAGGGACCATATTGTCCTTGCGACGGGATTTAATTTTTCTTATCCCGGCCAGACCCTCCGTGCCTCTAGGGGACTCAGGCTGTGCCAAAAAGTAAAAGAACCCATGTCGCTAACTTTCCCTCGGAGAGGCGCTTTCCCCTTGGCTTTGGATGCTTTGGACACAGTCCGCTGGGACACAGGCTCCACTGGCCGCGCCCTCTTAGACGGACCCGACAGACCAACCCCACAGGACTTAGGTAACCTAGTCCAATTAGTCGGGCACCCAACAACAAAAGGGTTATTGCCCGAACTCCCAGGGTTCACAGACTCCACTGGTACTGAAACTAAAGAACCCCTCTTGTTGCATGGGATCCACCCTTAATACCAGCCGGCACGCAGACTCCAGACCGGCACGCTGCATTCCCATTCAAGGAAGGAGGATTCGAGGGGCCTGATCCATCAATAACCAACTTAGACTTCCTGATGGGGGCCCTCGACAAGTCTCGGCACCAGAGGCAAGACCCCCTCCACCACTGGCACAAGGGAAGATGACCGGCACGCAGGCCCTTCAGACACTGTAGCCAGCTTGGGGGAAGAAGGAGAGGGAACCTGGGAGCCCCTTGAGGAGGAGAAGACACCCAGACTCTTCGACCCCCTACTAAGATGTCTCTGCGCCACTTTCTTAGGAAATTGCCATTCATCCACAGGAGCAGAGGAAGAAAGCGCAGACTTACCAAAACAGAGGATTGCTGGGGATCCGCCGCTGCACCACCGAGTCTTCCTTCGCCTCAAAGCTGCCATCTACGACCCGAACTGGAAGCCCGAATCAGATGAGGAGACAGCCGGTGTCGATCCACACTCCCCGGAGAGATGCAAGGAACCACACGATCCACAGATTCCGTCAACATGCTCGTAAGAAAACTGCTGCCAGAAGGGAATTCCAGAGCCTCTAATCCGAGCACTAGGCCGAAGAGGCTTGCTCAGATCAACACTGACGCAAGCACGAGCGAATCCACCGTGACTCCGATCCCTGGTCGAATCATCCGAATACATGAACTTCCCAGCTACAGAGAGGATTGACGAGAGGGCATCATCCGACCAGAATTCAATGGGGAGAAGCGGCAGACGGATCCATAGAAGCGACTGAAGAAGCGTGCTCCCTCGGAACAAACTCCTGCTGCCATTCCGCCACCGCAATGGGTTGGCCATTAACAACCCATGGGCGACGAAGGACATAATCCGTGGCCTATGCATCCTCAAACCAAAGAAGATAGTGTCGATGCATCGGCACGATGAAGCTCACGAACTAGCGCCTCCGGAGGAATCCACCGCGCCAGGCTGCGAGCAAAGATCGCATGGTCCTTCCACTTGGCAATCTCCTCCTCCAAAGACATCACCGGAACTTGGATGATGTCCGGAAACAACCTCTCAACTCCGCCACAACCATCGGGAGGGAGAAGGGGAAACTCATCGTAACGGCCGAAGCGCGCATGGCTCCAAGGCTTTTCGGGACTCATCGGGGCATCAGAGCCGACCAGAGGCTGGGCAAAAGAACTGGCCATCACCGGATTCAAGCTGGTACGAAAAAACAATGACAAGCACAGAAGATCAGAAAAGAAGAACCCAAAGCTCGAATCTTAAAGCAGCTACGGTCGATATCCCAAAGAAGATAGCCCGTAGTAATGGTCAACTTGTTTTGGCTGGCTCATTGGTAAAGGTCCTCGATAGCTCGCACGGAATGCCTTGTTCGTAGCTACGTTTACCCCCTGAGCTATCTGGCTTGTCCATTATTAAACCCAAATCGTAAACACCTGCTAATAATATTATCAAACCCAAACCGTGTCCGATAAAATCCACTAATCACTTGCTAATTGTAACGGTATTTGTTGGGTTGGGGCCCGTCTGCACTCAGCCAATCATTCCCAGTGGACCAAATTGGAGCCTATGAGTCAATTTATAATGCATGTGTAGTGTAAATCCATACAACTATTAATAAAAAAAACGTCGGGGCGAATAACTGATCTGGATCCTTCAAACGGGCTCCTTCGCCGCAACCAGCCTGATCCACCGGGTCGCATGCAGGCGTTTCGGTGGTGGAAGATTTTATTCTCCATATCTCAGATTTTTAAAAAATTTAAAATTACTATCCACACCCACATTATTTTTCTCTGATTTTTTTTTTAAAAAAATCCTAAACTACCCGTATTCCTTTCCACATCCCAATTTTTTTTTTTTTTTTCGAATCCTCTCCCTCCCCACCCGATCTCCTTCCCCTTCTTTCTCTCCGTTTCCTCCCGGCGGCGAGCGACGGCGGCGGCGGCAGCGAGCAGCGGCGAGCACAGGCGAGCGGCAGCGATCCCCCATCCCTTGGCAGCGAGCGCCAGTGAGAAATTCGGCACGAATCAGTTTGGGGGTGGTTTTGTTCAGGGCAATTCCGTCGTTCGCGAGATAGGCTCCACATTTCCGTGGCCGAGAGAGGCTGCGGGAAATTGATCGTCTCGCGAAGGATGGAGAAGAGTGGAAACCCCAAGTTGAAGATCGCCATCATCCATCCCGATCTCGGAATCGGTAAGTCTCTCCTCCATCTTCCTCTCTCGCGTCAAAATCCCTAATTCCTTGAGAGATCACGAGAGTTTGATGTGCTGGTTGTGATGTTTCTGCTGCCCTTTATACAATCGATACATATTTGATTCAATCAATTGTTTCGTTTGTTCGGGACCCTATTTGAATCTGGGTGTCTTTATGGGGGCGAGTTAATTAATTCTGATGCATAAAGAGCTGAGGATTTTTGGTTTGGTATTTGCTTATGATTTACGATCGGCACCATGTAATCTAATCATTTGACTTGTCTAGATGTTCTGTTTGACTCGTTTCCGTTTCCATTCTTTCTCATTTATATTTTGAAGGATCAGAGTGGTCATCAATCAAGCGAGTTTTTATACAGGCTTGAAATGGATATGAAAGACGTGACTTTTTGGTGCAACCTTTGATGCACAAGGAAATCTTCTCAAATGATCACTTGCATATATACTCTCTGATTGCTTGGGTGTCCAACATGTACATATTTCTTGAAAAATTCTTCCATCGAGCCTCGAAACAGTCTCATGTGCATAAGGACTATATCCTTATGATATAATCTATTGGAGACATCCTTACTATTTTTCCAATGTTTCCAGATCATATCAATGCTTTAGGATCCTTTATTTCTTTCTTTTCCATCTTTTATTAACTTTGTTTTCCCTTTTCAGTAGCTGTCCTGGCTTAAAATTCCATGCAGTCACAGCATCAGAACTGTGAAAGAAACCCCTATATTGAGAGGTTCCCAACATTATTTCTGGATATTTCAGATGGTTCGGTGCATGAAACGTCATCATCTAGCTACTCAGACTTTCATGCATTATAGAGAGGAAATTCTCCTAATTTCTTGATTAAGTTCATGATGATGTTCTTTCAGAACCATGCGGGGATCTCATCTCATGTTTGAAATAGGTTCTCTTCCTTATTTCGTAGAAAATATGTTTTCCGCAAGCAATGAACTACTAACTGAAAAGCCTAGGATACATTGTGTGATGGAGAAGGAAGCAAAGGAAGAATTGGTTATTTTAGCTAGAACATGATCAAATCTACTCCTTCTATTTTAGCTACTAAATTCTCATTGCTTTTATTGTCACTATCATCATCACTGTAGTGATCTGCCATGCCTAATTTTCTGATCTTTTAATTTTTGTGTGTAGGTGGGGCTGAAAGATTGATCGTTGATGCAGCAGTTGAACTGGCATCCCATGGGCACTATGTTCATGTTTTCACCGCACATCATGACAAAAATAGGTGTTTTGAGGAGACTGTTGCTGGTGAGGATCTTGTGGTTTTTTTAAGAATGCAGAACCAACAAATTCTTGATGTCCAAATTATCTCCCTTTTTATTCTATTATTACAACTTTACCTCTAAGTATGTTTCAACAAGTAGCCTGGTGGCATAACTTTATGCAAGTTTCTTTAACATACGGAGTCCAATAACATCCAATGAGAGTCTGGATATGATAAAACATCATGTGGCTATAACTGTGTATTACTTTAACTCTTTTTGGATAAGTAATGTAAGAATAGTATGTTTAAGATAAGACTACATACATGTGTCGAAATCTCTCCTCTCCCTCTATATGTGCACGCGCGCGTGCGTTTGTGTGTATGTGTGTGTGGTTAATTAAAGAAAAATAGTATTGCCAAAGATAAGGCTAGATACATGTGTCTAAATCTCTCCGCACCCCCCTCCCCCTTTATATGTTTGGCTAATTAAGGATGTGCACAACAAGCTTGTTTGTCAATGCATCTTTCCCTCTAACTTAACTTTATTCTTCTTTTGTATTTGTTTGCAAATTCTTTCTCTAAGCTATGTTGGGCTCAAGCCTTTGTATAATTTATGCCCTGATTATTTCCATTGTGTCATAGGTGTTAATCAACATGTCATTATACTTTCTTTCTGCATTTGTTCAGGTCCATTTCCAGTTACAGTATATGGTGGCTTCCTGCCTCGGCATATTTTCTACCGTTTCCATGCTGTATGCGCATATCTTCGTTGTTTGTTTGTTGCACTCTGTGTTCTTTTCATGTGGCCCTCATTCGACATTATATTGGCAGACCAAGTTTCTGTTGTCATTCCCTTGATGAAAATAAGAAGGTCAATGAAGGTATTCCTTTTGGTTATATTATTTTGTTTAAAGTTTGCAGATGTTCTCGAACTTTGGTACATTTCTTCCGTTCTCCTTTCTAGGGTACATTTCTTACCTTATTTCTCCTTGCTAGATAATATTCTACTGCCATTTTCCGGATTTGTTGCTTGCACAACATACAACTGCACTTCGGAGGACGTACCGCAAACCAATTGACATGATTGAGGAGGCAACTACTGGTATTGTCTCTTGCAATTTTTACATTTATTAGTTGTTTGTGTACTGTCACACATTTGCCTCCATGGATCTCTATCACTTGTCGATGTTCTCACCTTGTGATTCATGATATTTGAAGGCATGGCGGATTTGATTCTAGTGAATAGCAGATTCACTGCATCGACATTTGCCTCCACATTCCGCAGTCTTCATTCAAGAGGAATTCGACCTGCAGTTCTTTATCCTGCTGTCAATGTGGAACAGTTTGATGGACCTTGCGATTATAAGTAACCGACATGCTTGTATATCTCTTTTAATCTAGTTTGCTAAATATAGTTCTGGAATGCTACAAAGAATACAATCTTTGAATTGTAAATATATGATTTCACCTTCTTGCCTCTGAAGTGTGATAAAGTCTTGTATTCTGTCCTGCATTGTTCAGGTTGAATTTCCTTTCGATTAACCGTTTTGAAAGAAAAAAGAACCTTCAGTTGGCAATCTCAGCATTTGCGTCGCTTCATTCCTTTGAGATGACCCTTTCTGGTCATAATTTGTCCAAGGCTACCTTGACAATAGCAGGTAATTATTCTTGAATGTTGTTATGATGTTTTCTTGGTGCTGTCCTCTTTTCAGGTTTTTATCTGTTAATGTTAATTAGATATTTAGATAAGATATGGGCATTGTAAGTATGACATGGTGAATTTAAATTAGAAGCAAAAGAAACTTTAATGTGATGATAATTATGAGGGCTTAGAGTTCCTCATGAGTTTTTTGGGGCAAAGAAGATTTTGAAAACAATGTAGTGTAAAATCTACAAGGCCTTAAGGTAGATCAAGTTCTGAAATATGTATAAATTTTAGTGAATTTTTCATAAATGAGGACCACAATGCAGATATATACCCTGAAATAAATAATTGTTTTGATGGAACCTTTTAAGGGGGATATAATCATCTATCAGATATGTCGTACTTATTTTTTAATGCATGCCTTTTATGTTGTACCATTAATTGCACTATATTAACTTAATTTTTGAGAGTTAGTGCAATCACACACTGTTGAATGCTATGATTGCACATCTCAGGTTTGTCAAATCGCTAAGTCTGTTGTACTATAATGTGGTATTGTTAGGTTGTTGGTCGGGTTGTGTAATCATCTGAATGTCAGTGCATCTGGTTCAGCACCTACCTGCTAGTTCCATGGTTTCTTTTCCTTAATGCATTACTGAACCTATATTCAGTATTTTCACAGAATTTATTGATGAGAGAAACTGCAATTTATAGTGCAAGGCACTTGAAAGAATGAAACTAACATCGGCTTCTTGATCACCTTATTTCCAACTGTGACCTGGATATCCACTCTCTTCATTAATCACTTTAACAATCTCATCCATCAAGTGATAATGTGTATAATTAATATGATACAAACTGATGCATTACTATGATGATTAAATTGTCACTGCAAGATGTCCTGGCAGGGGTTGTTCATCCATTACAACTAATAATACATACCCATTCTTCTGTATCATCTTATATTGAGGCAGTTGTACTTGTTGGAATATGTATTGAGAGAGTGAGGTTGGTATCTTCCCATGTTGCATCCCTTCATTGGTATGACCATTCTTTAACTGATAGCATGCTAGATGAGAATAACAGGGATGACTGCTTGACACTGAATGCCTGAGAGCATCGTCAGCTTGTGCACGTAGTCTTTGGTGTGGTGTCATCATCATCTTTATCATGAAACAGCATATAACATCTACTTGCTAATTGTCCTGTTTGATTTTCCTTTCTAGTGGCGTGTTCTAATTTTATTGCAGGCAGGATGAAAGAACATGCTTACACTTTGTCTTTACCCATCTGTGATCTCCATAAGTCCCTTTGAGCATCATCACTACGAAATTTGACTCGAATTGGAATGTTATGACAGCAAGCAGTAAACATAATGCAATTTATTGTAATTTTCCAAGGAAACAACCTAAAACACTTGTGTGCGCTCATGTGTTGCACTTTACAAAGACTGTTAATATATGTATAGTGGAGTCCTTACATAAATAACGCCCATGTGCAAATTCACCTTGGACCACAAAGAGCTTATGGAAGCAAGGTTCATTATATTAGAAATTAGTACCATTTCAGTATCAGCCCAATATGGTCTGTTACGGGCGTACCACACCATTTTGGCACTGTTTTGGGGCAGTATGGGGGCGGTATGGGTTCTGTACTAATTAAAAATGGCGAATTGTCCTAGTTTTCCAGTGGTTCGGTTCGATATGCCTTGAACTGGGTGGTCAGGGACTGTTATATGTACCTTGATGGGAAAGAATAAGAACATGCTGGAAGATGAGCATTCTGATAACATGATAATGAGAATACGATGATGAGTGAACTAACAGGGGAATTAAGCTCCCTAGAATTTATTGATGAGAATACGATGATGAGTGAACTAACAGTCAATGTTCGTGTTTTTGTTGCATATTGGTAATCTTGGGTTCTTAGCAGTTGGAACAACACTCTAATTGTCTCAATAAAATGGAGTAGTCGTTGTTGAGAAAGACATCCGTGTAGGTAAGAAGGTAATGAAGAGATTCCCCTCATTGAAATCACCATGGACTGACTCTCTTCAATATTCAAGTGTGAAACAAATTACAATGCTTAACTTCTTGGGATTCATCAATTAAGGTGCAATAGCCTACATCACTAAAATTATCAGCATGTGGATGGTCAGAAACAGGGTTTCTTTGATTGATATCAAGGACCTTTTTTAGATGTTGTGGTGTTTTAGTTTGTTCTTCATCCTCATGGAAACCCTTATCAGTTAAATTTAGAAATTCAGTGGAATCGGGGGAAGGTTTAACGGGGGGCATCCTTTGCTACTGCTGGACTTGTCTAAGAATGAAGTAAGAGGCTGCTTCATGCTGAAACCTAGTTTGAGGAAAACATAATCTCTTCACTTTTTTTTAAAAAAAAAATTCATAATCTCTTTGCAGTTTAAAAATATATATGTTTCGTGCTTTGGCCAGTCACCAACTCAGATGCCTGTTGAAGGTCCATTACAACTTCACTCAGAAATTTGTTTCTCGGGGATCATTTGGGTGAGATTATGATTGCTCTCTAGGTCTATTAATCTGATGAGATCTATGTTGTGTTAAATATCAGCTAATAACCTAGTACATGCCTTTTTAGGTGTGCAGTGGGATGAGTTATGTAGAGTCTTCTTCAATTACTAATTTCCAACTACAAAGCATAAACATTACCTATTCTGCTAGTTAAAAGGAGGGAAGAATTATGTTGTAAAACAACTGTGTTCTCAACAGACACTGACCATAAGAAACTGAACTAGATTTCTTAATGTCATGTCAACTCAACTTAACTTAGGCCTTTACCCAACTACATGGGATCGGCTACATGAATCTGCTTCCTCTCTGCTCTATTCAGGACTAAGTCGACACTCAAATTATAAATAATTATATTTTTTTTAATTATTTCTTTTCATGTTAGTTTAGGTCTACCTCAACCTTTATTATTACCATGGATTGTTAAAAGATCACTCTTTCTAACTGGAGCATCTAAAGGTTTTTGTTGTATATGTTCAAACCATCGTAATCGGTTTTCTCTCATTTTATTTTTAATTGGGGCTACTCCTATCATTTCTCGTATATGCTTATTTTTAATTCTTTTTTTTTTAAGTTTTACCAAATATCCATTGTAATATGCACATGGATTTCTGAATGTCATGCATGCTAAAATAGTCTCTGCATTATGTTACTACCATTAGTCTTCTTTGTTATATATGGTGTTTAGTTTGTGGCTTTATTGCTTCAGGTGGCTTTGATAAACGCCTCAAGGAAAATGTTGAGTACCTGGAGGAGCTTAAAAGGTTGGCAGAAAATGAAGGGATATCAGAACGAGTTAAATTTATCACATCCTGCTCAACAGCAGAAAGAAATGCTCTTCTCTCCCAATGTATGTGTGTTTTGTATACCCCAAAGGTAATTCTGACTATACATCATCATTGTTGTTGTTGCCTTTTCATTCTATGCTTTATCAGGGAGATCTGCTATACTTGTGAGTTGGGGCAGTATCTTGACTCTTTAGGGTCACATGCTATGGTATTCTGTCTCAACCTTCCATCATCATGGTTTGAAAGTAGACTTCACCACGTACTTATCTTGTACCATTATGCTAAAATAGTCTCTGCATTTTAAAGGTGAATCCTTCATTTCCTTTTGGTTCACTTCCTTATTGGGTTATCATCTGATCAAAGGGTCGCCAATGAGTAGGAACATTAACCTACCCGAGTCAATGTTGTAAATATTCAACAGTTAGGCTTTCCTCTATGACTGTCTAGCAGAAGTCCATTTGTCAGAAAATTATATTTAGTTATCTTATTCCTCAGCTGTGGTCTGTCGAAGAGATGGATTGCTTTAGGGATAATGTATAACAATCTAGAATTATGTTCCTCTTATGTTGTATTTGTTGTCGAAGCCCTAATCTTTGTCGATCAATCTCTAAAACCTTGTATCCTTAAATTGAAAGCTGGCTTTTTCTTTATATGCATGCAGGATGAACACTTTGGCATTGTCCCACTGGAAGCAATGGCAGCAAAGAAGCCTGTAATTGCATGCAACAGCGGGGGCCCTGTAGAGACAATTAAACATGGAGTTACTGGGTTTCTCTGTGATCCTACCCCTCCGGAATTCTCAAAGGCTATGTCCATGCTCATCACCGATCCTGAGATGGCAGTAAGGATGGGTCAGGAGGCATGGAACCATGTCACACAGAATTTCTCTACCAAGACCTTTGGAGAGCAGCTAAACCATTATGTCCTTGATGTTTTCCATAAGAGAATAGAGTAAGCAAGAAGTGGAGTACCATTTGAAAATGGAATCAATCCATGGGTTTGAACTCGGTTTGCTTTGTCCCAGCCAGTCCAGCTTAGTGCAATTAGTTTGTAACGCTAATTTTGTAATTTCTACTTGCAATCCAACTCATGCCATTTTAATGCTGATATTTTCTTTGGGTACATGATCTCTGAAATGTTGATACAAGAACAGAGGGAAAGATAAGCATCGATAGGAGCATTGGATTTCTTTAAAAAGTGCTATATGATCATGATATTCTCATATACTTTGGCCTTGTTGTCTTCCTACTTTCAGTGATAATTCACATGCCATTTTTGCTTCTTAAGGCTGGTTCTATATCAGGATATTTTAAACTTGAATGCTGCACTCTCAACCATTAGCTGTACATGTAACTGTGATTTGACACATGGATGCTGATGGCCTGAGATAATTCCAGCATGTCATCATCCTGGATATTTGTGAATTGAATGCCAAAGCAAGATACTTGCTGTTCTTTCTTTAATTTGGTCGCTGCCATATGCACCACTGGATATTGTTCATTTCGTCTGTCATAGTTATGATAGGGGGGGTCTATCTGTGGATGGTGTTTCCTTGTGGCACAGGCATGTGGTTTTGGTCTGTTACCTGGAAGCCTTGGTAGTGCGATCATGTTATGTCTCTCAACTTTATCTCTGCTGTGCAGTCTGCACTATAGTGAATTAATTACCTGATGACATGATTTACTTGTAGATCTTTGGTGTGTTCACATGAGAGAAGATACCAATATAGGTCATTCACTTTGACACTGTTGAATGCAACCTTAATTAATGTTACAGATGCCAGCACTGGGATGTGTTCATCCAGCTTGGAGGCCTTCTTCCATTGAATCCATGAAGAACATTTTCAATCTTTGTATTAGTAGCAAATTTCATGAGAGGATACCAATATATGAAGGGTTCGTTTTTGGTGCTTTTATCATATGTTTTTTGAACATCGGATTTGAATCCGATTCATCCAACGCACCATACAGCATGACTTACCAATGATCAGATGTGGTCCCATCAAGGGAAAGCCTAACAGTCCTGCAAAATTCAATCTTGTTGCATGCTCGATTGTCACGAGTATATTAGCATTTTTTTAAAAAAATATGCATTGTGATGCGGGATAAAATTATCACTACATTAGTTAACGCACATGGCAAAAAGATAATGATTATTTTTGGTTTCTAACTTGCTGACAACCGCATTCAGAAAAGGATAAGCCTCATCACATGCCATCTCCGTACCTCAACGGGGCCAAGCCATTTTCATACCTTAGCGAAGCTGAGCTGTCTTTATACCTTGGCAAGACCGAGCCATCTTCAGGCCCCGACAAACCCGAGTCTCACCCTTTCAAATGTGAGCGGCGTCGCCGCCCTGGATCACGTTGGGTATCCCAGAAAATAAACCGCCCGATCACATGAATTTTGTAGCAAGCTTTTTAAAGCGGAAACGGGCCTAATACAACCCTCCGACCGTGATTAATGGAACTCTAAATTCCTGATAAGGCCTATCAGCTACCAGTCCCCACAACTGATGGAATCCTGATCATACCAGCTCCCAAATTCCTAAAACGTACCCAAAAATTCAGGTAACCGACCGTCATCTCTGCAGCGCTTAAATGCTAAGTCTCAAGACCCCCCAGGTAGGCCTAATGCTTTCAGGCTCTCATACTCTTATGTTCTCTGAAAATAGCTCGAAGCGAAAGCCATTGCAACGTCTTTCTGCAAGAGAGCCTTCTCCTCTTATCTGATTGCTAAAGGTTTTTATTGACTTGAGCGTCGGAGGGTCTTTCACAGGGATTATCTCCTGTGATTTTTGTGCGAGGACTGTCTTACAGGTCAGTTGATGGAAGATTGTCACCCAGACCCCGACTAACTTTCCCCAGGTCAGAGAATGAGAATCAACAGCAATAGATTGGGGCTAGAGGAAGGGCCTTAAGTCCCATTAAACTTGAAATCAAGGAGACAAGGTTGCAGACGAGGAGGACGCTTCCTCAATGGCTAACCATAAGAGTGCAACCATAGACGCTCCTAATTAGGCCACATCTTAGAGGCCTGATCCTACAAATAACACGATGCCCTCACAGCCATCATCGATCGAGGTTCCTCCATCGTCGGTAGCCTCGGTCACCCAGGATCAGTTTGGCACACTAGTCCAACAAGTTCAGGCCCTAACATAATTGGTGCAGGGGCTTCAAGGAGTTCCTTTCCCTACTGCGCCAACTCAATAGCTTTCTGGTGGAACAACAACCCCGATACCATCGACGGCTCCTCCACCCAATCTCTCGAGGCCACGAGCCTCTCGTGACAATCCGACCGTGAGGAAGGAGCAGAGCCGACAGTAGAAGGGCGGAGATAGGAGCCTACCTCGATCCCATTGGGCTCGCTCCTTATCTCCGATTTCTCTCACCACGACTTGACACTGTGGCCGCGATCCCCCCACCCCGTCTCTCCTATTGCTCGAGAAGGTGAGGTTCAACGATAAATCCAGGAGATGTGCCAGGAGATAAACGTTGTTAGATGGGCGTCCCATCCTCAACCCAAGGTGGAGCAGGGTATCCCATTCACCAACAAAATTATGCAGGAAGTGGTCCTAATCCACATAAAGCTTTCTACCATCGAGCCGTACCATGGGACTACCGACCTTGACAACCATCTGAGCAATTTTTGATCCATCATGATGTTCCACGGAGCATTAGATGCGATCCTGTGCCGAGCCTTCCCCTTTACTCTCAAGGGGCCCGTCAGAATATGGTTCGGTACTCTGAAGCCGAAATCCATTGACTCTTTCGATGAACTTGCTTGCTCGTTTATCAGCCAGTTTGTTAGTAGTCGCCACTACCGAAGAAGATCTGATTTCCTCTCTGAAGTCAAGCAGTGAGTGGGGGAGTCCCTAAGAAGCTTTCTTGGCCATTTCAATGCGGCCATGTTGAAAGCCGACCACCTCAACCATGAGGTGGCTATGTCCGCCTTAGCTGGTGGAGTATCGAAGGAGGGAGACTTCTACTTAGCTATGGAGGTCAACTACCTGAAGAACCTCTCCGACATGATGGTTCTGGCAGACAAATATGCTAGGGTCAAAGAATCTCAAAGGTCGCCCAGCAGAACAATCCAAGAAGAAGAAAAAGAAAGGCTCAAAGAAAAATCAACTCGCTCACCCTACAAGCCCACCTTGCCGCCAAGGGGCTCCTCCTCTACCACTAAGGGAGCGTACCAGAAGCTTGGTGTGAAGATTCAATCAGTTCACCCTGCTCACCGCGCCGTGGGCATAAATCCTGATGGAGATTGAACGACAACTCCCTCGATCGATACTCCTCCGAGAAAACATGTCTCGAAGGGATATGACGAAGCACTGCCAGTATCACCAAAACTACGGGCATGATATCGAAGAATGCTGGCAACTTCGAAATGAAATTGAATAACTCATCTGCCGAGGGAGGCTAGAGCAATTCAGAAGAGCCCCGAAGCCATACAATAGAGGGGAGTACCAACCTGAGCTTCAATAGCAGCTTCTGCCGAACCCACCAACTGCTGGCAACGTTAACATGATTGCCATGGTCGAATCCTCCCAGGGTCAATCGAGCGAGGAAGAAAACCCGCCAAAGAGGGTTCGATCCGAAAGGCTCTCATTCTCGGACGAAGACCTCCGAGGGATATAGTATCCCCATGATGATGCACTTGTTGTATCCCTCAATATGAATAATTATGATGTACACCGGGTTTTAATTGATAGTAGAAGCTCAGTTAATGTTTTGTACTTTGATGCCATTATGAAAATAAATCTGTGAATGGAAGACCTTCGAGCCGTGGACTCTACTCTAATGGGGTTCATCGGTGACACAATCACTCCCAAAGGAGTAATTACACTGACGGTTCGGGCAGGCGCCTGGCCTTGTATAACAACCATACACATGGACTTCTTGGTGACCAAGCTTTGATCACCATATAATGCCATCCTTGGTAGGCCCAGGCAGATGTCCCTCGAGGCCGTAATATCTATACCTCGCCTCGCCATAAGTTTCCTCTAGAATGGAGAGTGGGAACAGTCCAAGGAAGCCAAGTCGCAGCTCGGTATTGCTTCATTGCCAACTTTCAGTCCCGAAGCCCGAGGTTGATGACTTGACACTTGGAAAGATTTTGTCAAGCAATGGGGAGAACCTATCGAGGAGATTGAGGAAGTGCCGCTTGACGATGCTTGATTTGACCGAACCATAAAGGTCAGGTCCCAGCTGGAGGGGAAGCCTCGGCAGAGCTTGATTGACTTCCTTCGGAGGAACACTGACATCTTCGCCTGGTCAGCCTCGGATATGTCAGGGATTAGTCCGGATGTTCTTGTCCACTGCCTCAACATGGACGAAACATTTTGGCTAGTTAAACAAAAGAAGAGGAGCTTCGCCCCCAAGCGTCAGAAAGCCATCGAAGAGGAGGTTGATAAACTTCTCAAGGCGAACTTCATTTGGGAGGTGAACTACCCCAACTGGTTGGTGAACGTCGCCATAGTGAAGAAGTCGAATGGTAAATGAAGGATCTGCATCGACTTCACAGACCTTAATAAAGCTTACCCGAAGGATAGCTTTCCTCTCCGAGGATCGACCAGCTCATGGATGCTATCTTGGACCATCAGATGCTGACTTTCATGGATGCCTACTCAGGCTACAATCAAATCTGGATGGAGCCCGAGGATGAGGAGAAGACAACCTTCATCACTAATAGGAGCACTTATTGCTACCGAGTCATGCCTTTCGGCTTGAAGAATATTGGGGCAACCTATCAGAGGCTGGTCAACAAGGTCTTCAAAAACCAAATAGGTTGAAATATGAAGGTCTATGTTGATGACATGCTAGTGAAGAGTAAGGAGGCATCCCAGCACATTGACGACTTACGGAAAGTTTCGCAACACTCAAAAGGTATCATATAAAGTTGAACCCAACCAAGTGCGCCTTTGGAGTCAATTCAGGAAAGTTCCTAGGCTTTATGGTCTCTCAGCGGGGCATTGAGGTGAACCCCCAGAAGATCCAAACTCTCTAGGAAATGGCACCCCCTAGGTCGGTCAAGGAGGTCTAGCGCCTTACAGGGAGGATGCGGCCCTCAACCGCTTCGTCGCCCGATTTGCAAAGAAGTGTTTTTCTTTCTTTAAGGCACTTCGTTTGGCTAAGAATTTTCAATGGACTTCGGACTGCCAGAAATCTTTTAAGAACATAAAGAAGTACCTTGGCTCACCGCCCCTCAGCAACCCGAAGTTCGAGGAGATCCTGTATTTGTATCTGGCGGTCTTGGAGAATGCTATTGGGTCTGTTTCAGTCCAAAAGGAGAACAAAATCCAAAAGCCGATCTACTATGTCAGCAAGTTACTTCGTGATGCTGAGACCAGATACACCCGAATCGAGAAGATGGTGCTGGCGTTTGTGACGTCTGCCTGAAAACTACGTCCCTATTTTTAAGTGCATGTTATAGCAGTCCTAACTGGCCAACCGATCAAGGCAATTCTTCATCGTCCAAAAGTGTCTGAGAGGATGGCAAAGTGGGCGGTCAAGCTAAAAGAGCACAATGTTTGGTATCAGCCTCGCCCCGCCATCAAGGCACAAGTTCTGGCAGATTTTCTTCTCAAATGTATGATTTCGGAGGATGGATTAGCATCAAAGGTCTTGAGCAAGCGAAGACTAAAGCTCTATGGCTGCTCCATGTAGACGAATCCTCTAGCACAAATGGCTCCGGTGCGGGCCTGGTCCTTACTAGCCCGAAAGGAGCCATGTTCGAGTATGGCATCCGCTTCTTCTTTTTGGTTTTCAATAATGAGGCCGAGTATGAGGCCCTACTTGTTGGACTCCAAATTGCCTGTGACCTGAAAGTCAAGAAGTTCAACGCCTACACCGATTCCCAACTGGTCGCAAGTCATGCACAAGGAGAATTTGAAGCTCGAGAGCCAAACATGGTTCGGTATCTTCAGAAGGTGCATGATTTATCATCCAACTTCTTCAAACTTGAAGTTATTCAGGTTCTAAGGACCGAGAATACTCGTGCCGACCTTCTCTCCCAGCTAGCCACCACAGATTCTATGGATCTCAAGCGAAAGTTTCATCTAGAGGTCCTTGAGAAGTCTAGCATAGCGGATGTCGACCAAGTAATGCAAATCAAGGTCGAACCAAGATTTCATCTAGAGGTCCTTGAGAAGTCTAGCATAGCGGATGTCGACCAAGTAATGCAAATCAAGGTCGAACCATCTTGGTTCGACCTGATTCTTAAATACCTTAGAGACGGATCCCTCTCGATGAACAGAAAGGAAGTAAAAAAACTGAAGATGCATGCACCCCATTATGTCTTGCACGATGATCAGTTATACAAGCGCTCCTTCTTCATGGCGCTGCTCAAATGTCTTCGGCCATCAGAGGTCACTTATGCTTTACGAAAGGTTCATGAAGCATCTGCGGTAATCATTTGGGTGGCCGAGCTCTCTGCCATAAGGTGCTGCACCAAGGGTACTACTGGCCGACCATGCGAAAATATTTGGATGACTTTGTCTGAGCCTGTGATTCATGCCAGCGATACTCCAACATTCAAAGGCTCCCTTCTGCGCAATTGACACCCATCGCATCCGCCTAACCCTTTGCCAAATGGGTTATGGACATCCTTGGCCCATTCTCTCCTGCTATGAAGCAAAGAAAGTTTCTATTCGTAGCAATCGACTACTTCACCAAGTGGGTCGAGGCCGAAGCAGTCATCCAGATAACCGAAGCCCAAGCCAAAGACTTCATATGGAGGTTAATTATTTAATGGTTTGGTCTTTTGCATACCATAATAACTGATAATGGCTAACAGTTCGACAATCCTAGGTTTTGAGAGTTCTATAAAAACCATGGCATCAGCCATCGGCTTACCTTGGTTGGTCACTCTCAGACTAATGGCAAAGCAAAGTCACGAATCAGACTCTACTGCAAGGAATCAAGGCTTGGCTTAACATGGTACGAGGTAGATGAGCGGATGAACTTCATCACGTCCTATGGGTCTATCGGACCACGTAGAGGATCTCCACCGATAAGACTCCATTCAGGATGGCCTTCGGCACTGAAGCTGTCATCCTTGTTGAAGTGGGCCTACCCTCCCCAAGGGTTGAAGGCTACTCAGAGGAGTCAAATGATGAGCAGTTTTGAGCTAACATCGACTTGATAGAAGAGATCAAAGAAAAAGCTCGAGTTCGAATGGCCACGTACCAGCAACGTGTAGCCCATTACCACTCCTCCCAAGTTAAAGGGAAGCTAGCTATTCCTCCCTGGCGACCTTGTGCTCCGCAAAGCATCAATTTTTAAGCCAACAAAACAAGGAAAGCTGGCCCCAAACTGGGAAGGTCCCTATCAAGTTGCAGAGGTTATCAGACCCGGCACCTACAAGCTTCACGATCTGGACGAAAGAGCTATCCCTCGAACATGGAATTCGGACAACCTCCGAGTATATCACCAGTGAAGTATATCTAAACCGAGCCATTTTGCTAGTTGCAATAAAACTTCACCCTTTGCTTTAAATGTTTCTTATTGAATAATCATCTTCTTTGAGTTGATGATGAAAAACAAAACTCTTCCGAGAAATGACCCACAGGTCCATCTCTCCAAACCTCGGCACGGTTGAGCTTTCTCCGTACCTTAGCAGGGCCAAGTAAAATATACTCTGGGGCTTGGTAAGGCCGATCGGAGCTCTCCAAACCTTGGCACGGTTGAGCTTTCTTCGTACCTTGGCAGGGCCAAGTAAAAGATCCTTCGGGCCTTGGCAAGGTTGATCGGAGCACTCCAAACCTTGGCATGGTCGAGCTTTCTCTGTACCTTGGTAAGGCCAAGAAAAAAGATCCTCTAGGCCTCGGCAAGGCTGATCGAAGCTCTTCAAACCTTAGCATGGCTGAGCTTTCTTCGTACCTTGGCAGGTCAAGTAAAAGATCCTTCGGGCCTCGGCAAGGCCGATCGGAGCTCTCCAAACCTCAGCACGGCCGAGCTTTCTCCATACCTTGGTAGGGCTAAGTAAAAGATCCTCCGGCCTCAGTAATGCCAATCGAAGCTTTTTAAACTTCAGCACGACCAAACTTTCTTCGTACCTTGTAAGGCCAAGTAAAAGATCCTTCGAGCCTCGGCAAGGCCGATCGGAGCTCTCCAAACCTCGGCACGGCCGAGCCTTCTCCGTACCTTGATGAAGCCAAGTAAAAAACTTTTTCTAAGTCTCAACATGGCCAACTATTCTATGAACGTTGATAAAGCCGACTGAATTTGCCTATGATATGGTAAAAGTTAAGTGCTTACTCCTTCGAGCCTCGACAAGGCCGATCGGAGTTGCCTATGACTTAGCAAAGCCAAGCATCTATTTTCCCAAACTTCGGCATGGTCGATTGGAAATTTTTGTACCTTGGCATGTTCGAGTCTCCCCTATACCTCGATCGAACTGAAAAATCTTTAAGTAACCTCGGCATGCCCGAGCCTAGCTTCTACCTTGGTAAGGCCGAGAGAATCTATATGTCATGATATCTAATTAACTAAAGCAACAAACGTTTAGCACAAGGACTAAATAATTGAAAAAAAATTATTCATTTGAAATATCCTATTACAAGGTATTACAAGTGCATTACAGCACAGAAAATATAAGAAAATTTTTATAAAATGAAAGTTTCTTGTTTACAAAAGTCTACTTGCAGCTACTGCAACGCCTTCTAAACAACGATAATGCTCTGATTCATCGCAAAGGTCACCCTCAAACTCCGTTGGACAACAAACTTTGGAAGTTGGGGCAAAGGTATGGAAAGAAGCTAGAAATAGAAACACTTATTTTAAGCTTCTCATCATTTACCAGAGAGATGCATGATGAATCTTTATGCAACTTCTCTGATCCCCAAATCATTTACCAGAGAGATGCCAGAAGCCATTAATCGAAGAAAGCTTGGAATCAAAGTTTGTTGACCACTGTGCTCTGATCCCCAAATAGGCCACGTGTCGCCCATCTAATATCCTTTAGGTGAAAATTGAAGAATCTCCCCTCGCTCGAGGAGATAGACACTTTTTGATCCTTAGATCGGCCATGTGTCGTCCGATCAGCCACCCTCACTGGGTATATGAGGAGTCTCCCCTAGCACCACAAGACTGAGTAAAACCACCCTCCCTCGATCTCACTCTTCATGATTTAAATGTGAGTAGCCATTTTTGATTTCCAAAATACAAATAAAAGCGGAAGGCTGACTATGGGGGGCATGTGACACAATCCGATTGGTTAGTTAACTTATGCGGACGACAAACCCACCTCAGGAATAGAGCCCATTCATTACCAAGTCGAAGCCTCAACGAGACCGAGCTATCAATGAACCTCGGCAAAGCTGAATCATCGACAAGCCTCGACAGAGCCGAGTTACTTCTATCTGGCGAAATCAATTGAAGCCTTTCTAACCTCGGCAGAGTCAAGCTATCTACGTGAACGAAAGGTTTCTCCTCGTCCGGCTAAAAGAAATGATGGGATGATGGCTTGGCATTTATGAGGCCATCATGACGCGCCTCTACAGGTTCGAACCCCTCCAATAGAATCGTGCCATCTTGGACTCTACTCCCTATGTTCGAACCCACGCTTCGAACTAGGGAGTGAGGGGCATGTAGTGTGGGGTAAAATTGTCATCGTATCGGTTAACGTATGTGGCAAAAAGGTAAGGATCATTTTTGATTTCTGATCCATTGGCTATCACATTCAGAAAAGGACAACCCTCACCACTTGCCATCTTCGTACCTCAACAGGGCCGAGCCATCTCTATACCTCGGTAGGGCCGATCCGTCTTCATACCTCGACAAGACTGAGCCATCTTTGTGCCCCAGCAAACTCGAGTCTCACCCTCTTAAACGTGAGCGGTGTCACTGTCCCGGATCATGCTAGGTATCCCGAAAGATAAACTGCCCTGATCATAAAAATTTCGTAGCAAGCTTCGTAAAGCGGAAACATGAGCCCAATACAACCCTCCGACCATGATTAACAAAACTCCAAATTCCTGATAAGGCCTATCAGCTACCAGTCCCCACAATCGACGGGATCTCGATCATACCAGCTCCTAAATTCCTGAAACGCGCACGGAAATTTAGGTAACCAACTGTCTTCTCATAAATGCTTAAATGCTAAGTCCCAAGACCCCCCAGGTAGAACTAATGCTTTCAGGTTCTCATACTCTTATGTTCTCTGAGAATATCTCGAAGCGGAAGCCATTGAAGTGTCTTTCTGCAAGAGCCTTTTCCTCTTATCTGATTGCTGAAGGTTTTTACTGATTGAGCATCGAAGGGTCTTCCATAGGGATCATCCCTTGTGATTCCCATGCAAGGACTGTCTTGCAAGTTCGTCAGACGAAAAATTGTCACCTAGACCCGAGTAACTTCGTTCCTAGGCTGGAGAACGAGAATCAGCAGCAACACACTGCATATGATGTAAATCATAAGCATTGCACATAATAATTGATCATGTATGTGTTCGGTTGTGCAGATTAAAAATAATTTTTATTTTTTATGAATTGCATGCACATAATTATAATTCTAAAAATCACCTTGCAAATAACTTGTCGTGGGCCAACTTTCATGGCTTTCATTTATGTGCCATGGCATTGGCTAACAATGTTATTAAGGTAACAGTAGATTATCATGATGGCTACTGTCATTATCATAATTTTCTGAGAAACCATCATAATTGCATTGGTTCTGAGCAAGTGCGGAGAGACAGTGACATAACTTTCATCGTTGATTCCATATGACAAGATTACATCATAATTATTTCTTTAAAAAATAACAGGAAAAAGAATTTTTCTCATGACAAAAAAAATTATTAGAATTACAAGTATTTATAGAGAAAAAAATAGAAATATTATATAAATTTTAATTAGAGTCTAATTACGTTTTGAGATGGAGATTATTCGATGAGCTAATGTTGTTAAAGAGATCTATTTGAAGAAGATTCTCAAATTTCTTTAATTCTATGCGTGCCATGTCACAAATTTTTGTGCCATAAATGATTGCCATACCATTCAATGTATGAAAACTCGGTTCTAAGCGACCCGCAAGAATTTTATGCTTGGATTTCAAGATTGCACCAAACGATGCACTCAAAAAAAAAAAAAAAAATACCGCTCAATATTAGTGTTTGTAAGTCACATTTAATTAATGGCTTCACCAAAATGAAGGTGCAGGTAATGGGCCCATCAATGAATTGGATGGTTATCTTTGATGCATTGTCACCCAATTCATAGGCTAATATTTTTGAGCTGGGATCCTCCAATCCATGATTGGACTAGAAAGCCTGTTTATTTGGTATAATGGCTGTGATTAGGTGAGCTTACAACAGATGGATTGCAAACCATGCAGGTCTCATTCAATCACAACTATTCTGTCAAATATGAATGGCCATGATCGTCAAGCATGCCTCGGCCTAGTCCTTCCTTTTGCGGACAAGCATCTCAAAGTCAATTCTTCGTTTCAATGGTCACTTAGACTACGATTAACGTGAGCAAGCAAAAAAACATCACACGTCTCAGTGGCTCCATAAATTCCCTGCTGTCACCGTTACTCATCTTCCTAGGATCACCTCGGATCACTATCCTATTCTGATTTCCCTGGAGGCCAACCTTCAGCAGAGGAAACAGTTTAGATTTGAACGGTTTTGGACGGTCCATTCTGCTGCTCGGGCCATCATTTCTCAGATCTGGCACCTTCCTATCAGGGGTAATGCTGTCTACCGGATATCTCGCCGCCTTATGCTGGCCAGTCGTAGACTTTCCAGATGGAATAGGCTGGAGGTTGGGGATCTGGATAGGCAAGTGGAGCAGGCTGAAGCCATTATATGTGCCATTCAGTCGAAGGAGGACCAGGATGGTCTTCTCTTGGACTCTGACCTCTTTCTATTGCGAGAGAACCTTGCTCGTCATCATTCCCTTCTTCGTCAGCAGGAGTTATATTGGAGGCAGAGATCCAGGGTTCAGTGGATCCGTGAAGGGGATCGGAATACCAGATTTTTCCACCAGGCTACTTTGAGGCGGAGGGCTGTTAATAGGATTCGGAGGCTGGTTGATGCTGAGGGGCACCATCAGGAGGATATTCATTCTATCCGGTCTCAGCTTCTTCATTTCTTCCAATCCAGATGGTCTGATTCTTCTGGTGAAGGTGGTCCGGTTACTCAGATTTCTGACTCCAGGAAGGTGTCCTCTTTGGATAATTCCATGCTTGTCAGGCCTATTTTTGAGGAGGAGGTTCGCCGGGCTCTCTAGGAGCTTGGTCAGGATAAGGCTCCTGGGCCGGATGGGTTTCCGCCCTTCTTTTTTGCCATTATTGGGATATTGTTGGGCAGGAGATGGTTCAGGCTATCCAAATTATTTTCCAATCTAAGTTCATTCCTGAGGCTTGGAATCGGACTCTTATTACTCTTGTGCCTAAACGCTCGGATGCTTCTCTTCCTCAGCACTTTAGGCCGATTAGCCTCTGCACTACTCTGTACAAGGTTTGTGCCCGTCTCTTAGCTTCCCGCCTCCGTGCTGTGATCCCTCGTATTATTTCTGAGGAGCAGGGGGCGTTTATTAGAGGACGATCTATCTCGGACAATGTCCTCATCACTCAGGAGTTTATGCATGATCTTCATAGAGCCCCTGCCAGTCGGTGTCTTATGGCTATTAAGCTTGATATGGAGAGAGCATATGATAGACTGAGCTGGTCCTTCTTGCATCGCTCTCTTCAGGAGTTCGGTTTTGCAGAGATGTTTATCGATTGGGTTATGGCCTGTATTCAGAGGCCTTCTTTCTCTTTGATCGTCAATGGGAGCCCATCTGAGTTTTTCTATTCATCGGTTGGATTACGTCAGGGATGCCCGCTATCTCCCCTTCTGTTCATTTGGCGGCGGACGATCTCTCTCGAGCTTTTCATCAGGCTCAGGATAATCTGAGGATTACCCCTTTTGTGGTGGGGGATGTGGGCCTTTCCATATCTCATCTTTTGTTTGCCGATGATTGCATCCTTTTGGGTCAGGCTTCTACAGCTAATGCGGCTACCTTTGATTCCATTATTCAGCGCTATTGCCAGGCTTCGGGTCAGAAGGTCAATCTTCAGAAGTCTTCTATTTGCTTTAGCCCGAAGACTCCTAGATCCACCAGAGTAGCTATAATTAATCGGTTGGGAATCTCTATTCAGACTGATCGATTCATGTATCTGGGGATCCCCATGACTGGCAGACGTCCTCGTTGTTCTGACTTTGCGGATCTTGAAAGGCGGGTCCATCAGCGTATCGAGGGTTGGCATGTCACAGATCTATCTATGATGGCCCGTCTCACTATTATTCGGTCGGTCCTTTCTTCTCTTCCGCTCTATATGCTGTCGAATGTGGCCATTCCGACTACCTGTTTGAGGAGGATTGAGAGATACTTAGAGACTTTTATGGGCTTCTATGCAAGACGGGCATGGTATACATCTCTTATCGTGGGACATGATCTGTAGGCCTATTCAGGAAGGGGGTCTTGGGATTCAATCCCTGGTGGTTAGGCGACAAGCTTTGTTGGCTAGACATGCTTCTCGCTTTCTTATGGAGCCGCACTGCCTCTGGAGCTTTGTGATGCGTGCGAGATATGGTGATTGGAAGTCAGGGGAGCTCATATTGCCGCCCAGGGGATGTTCCTTCTTTTGGAAGGAGGTGTGTCAGGTTGGTGACTATATCATGCAGAATGTCTCTTGGATGGTTGGTGATGGCCATTCTATTGATGCTATTCAGGAATCGTGGATTTCTGAGATTCCTCTGTCTCGGTGGCCATCATTTATCAGCTATGATATTCCCTCTGACTTGAGGGTTAAGGATTTGATCTTATCAGATTCCCCCTCTTGGAATATCCAAATGGTGACCCGCCTTTTTGGTGATGAACTTTCTCAGCGGATCCTTTCTATTCCTATTGTCTCGGGCCCCTCGGGTGATGTGAGATTATGGCAGAGATCCTCCCTCTCTAGGCTCCTTTCAGGGATCTTATGGAGATCTTTAGGTCTCAGCCTCAGGAATCCAAGGATGCTGCGTGGATATGGTCGCTTCCTACTCTTCCTAGGGTTCAGCTCTTTATCTGAAAGCTGCTTTGGGACTGCTTACCGACGTGTGCTCTGCTCTCTCGTAGGGGCCTGTCTATCCAGCCAACATGTCCCCTCTGTGGTTTGGAGGATGAGTCTACTGACCATGCTATCTTCAAGTGCCCAAGAGCTACTGGGATTTGGCATCAGATGGGGTATGGCTATAGAGTGGATGAGTATGGCTCCCCTCGTTCTATCTTTTTCCAGGATCTTCGGAAGGCTCCTCAGCATATTCGTGGTCTTTGGGCGGTGACGGCTTACCAGATTTGGCTATCGAGGAATCAGATTATTTTCTCGGAGGACTGTATCTCTTCACATCAGATTGTGAGAAGGATCAGATCTGTGTCTGCGGACTGTGCCCATGCTATTCACTCTGTTGGTTATGACATCTCTGGCCTCTGGGGTTCCCCTGCTGCTCCGGCAGCGAACCGGCGTACGGTTTTCATCTCTTGGGAGCCCCCCCTCCAGGGTATGTCAAAATCAACTTTGATGGGAGTGTCCATGGCAGACTAGCCGGTTCGGCTTTCATCATTCGTGGGCCTCAGGGTGACATGTTGGCGGCTGGTGGATTCGGCTCTCTGGACTCCTCTATCCCCATGTCCGAGCTTTATGCTGCTTGGGCTGGTATTTCTTATGCTTCCCAGACTCTTCGAGCTCAGAGGCTTGTGATTGAGGGAGACTCTATGACTGTTATACAGTGGATGCGGAAGGAAAGTGTTCCTGATGTTTCCACTAATCCGATCCTCAGGGACATTTGGACTATGCTTCAGCAGGTGGATACTGCCCAGATCCGTCATGTCTTTCGCAAAGCCAACACGACTGCTGACTGGGCAGCGGCGGTCGTGGCTCAGCATGCAGGTTAGACTATGGAGGGTGGGTGATCCTTGCCCCCCTGTTCTGTTGCAAATTTTACATTCTGATGTATCTGGGTTGATCCGCACTAGACTAGTGTGATTGCCCGTCTCTTCTAAAAAAAAAAAAAAATCACACGTCCAATGGCTCCTCTCTTTCAATAGGACGTCACATTGTGTCAAGCACCAGATGTCAAAGGTAAGATGAACAAGATAGCAAACTCTTCAGCTACATATCTTCTCATGCATGTGATGACTTGTTCCGGTATTATATACAGCGTATCTCTTGGTCTCACGAGATTTAATGACTAAAGTCATACAAGCCAGAATTGCTGAACATAACGTTTGGGTTTAGTAGGTAAGGGCTGCTTGACCTCTCTCCTTCCTTAGGGCGTGAATACGTACAGCTAATTGGTCCTATTTAATGTGCATTTATATACGCACTAAACTCCTCTTTCTTAGCAAGCTCCACAAATGCGGTCTCCACGCACCAACCAGCAACATTTCTGCAGCTGAAACTGTTTGTCGCCAAATGGCAAGTCAAATGTAAAAGAAATGCACTGCATCTAATTACGACAGAATCTTCAAATATGGTAGGTACCACGCTAGCTGTTCACCATTTTTATGTCGGTTTCTGTGAAGAAATGTATATGGTGCACAGCCCACAGTACTGCAATAGACTTCGATATGGCATATATGGAAGGGAAAGCAACGCGGTTTAATAAATAATGCAAAAGGCCGGACTGTTCATGAACATTTCATTCATTAAACAACCACCACTGTATCCTGATCCAGAAGGTAGGGATTACCGTATAAGACATTAAGGTACGTAGTTGGTGTCAGAGAACTAGAGATCCCGGCTATGAAAGCTACGACATTTATCATCAAGGAAAGCGTGGTCGGCCTCCTTGTTTCCTAAAATTAACTTCATTTATTCCGACATTTCTTGCATGATAAGTTAAGAATATTGAAACACGCAATGACACAATAACAATCTTCTGAGCATGGTTTTATAACTTACAGTAGATCTCAGAGTTAAGAGACCCCACGCAGACAGACACACAAATACGTATATAACCTGACTTGCTGTTATTGAAGTTAATCTAAAGGACTATGCAGGCGATAATTCAGTTCTTTATAGCCTCAACAAAGCTGGTACTGTCGAGGGTCGCTTCAAGTCTTGATCATGTATATCAACCGTGAGTCGGACGACCATCAAATTCTACATCAATTGCTAAAACTTAAATATGGAACACATTCACCGGTCTGCTTTTATAACCCACACATGACTAACCAGATAATAACGTTGGACATAAATTATCTATTTAGGGCTTTAATATGGAGATGAATTCTCTGTATCTTAAACCTTTGCACCAATATCATGCTTCCAAGAATATAAGTACAGTCGATGAAAAAGATATAAAGGAATTCCTACAAAAGGGGGTACAG